>CM052162.1:4489406-4545618 GCA_028455555.1 Augochlorella aurata
CACAATGCAAATATTAAAATTATCCGAAAAAGAGTTCCGAAAACGATTCATCTCATCTGCGAGTAATCTCGAAGGCTCGTGAAATAACACGGTTTTTTCAAAACCCGATGCAACAGAGCGGACACATTCTTCGCGTGAATCACCAGATACCGGTTACAACGATGGCTTCGAAAGCTGCGTCAAATTATCCGTTTCCGGTATCGGAAAAAAAATTTCCGTCGCCGATGCGGTCACCGGTAGAAACCAACACCCAATCCGATTTGCATCAAATAATCTGCGACGGTTCTTATTTATCGTAAAACTTTACTTACCTGTTTCGAGCGCAATGTGGCTCGTCCGCTCACGCTTGCGCGCGCGCGCGCTCTCACGCGGGTGCCCGCGGGCTTGCTCTTTCTCTCTTACGAGCCGGATGAATCATCGAGCGTAGTTTTACCAAGCGATTTATGAATGAAAATCCACGCACGTGTCGCGTGCGCGCACGTTACCGTCGCGACACGCGAGATCGCCCGGCATTATTATTCGCAACGTCTTGTAAATGCGTCGATTATGTGGTGCCCTCGTGAGACACCGGTACCAGGAAAAATGGACGCGGTTTGCGTGCACTGGTCTCACCGTCATCGGTAGCAATTGATGGTTTTCTTCACGGCCTCGTACCCGGAACTACGACAATATCCTCTTACAATGTGGAAAATCGGATCCGGGATTCCTTGTTTAGCGTTTTCGTTATCAACTTTTATTTCTATATCAGCTTAACATTCTTAACACCTTTAGTCATACTATCGTTTCTCCGTCTACTAGCTACGTTATCTCAGTGGTTTTGTTCTTGAAATGTTGCAAGAAGCCTTAAAATTTTCTAGTAAAATACAGGAAAACACTAATTAATTCGACTTTACTCGTCGCTTGAAGACCAAAATAGGACAATTTTAAGATCAAATAGAGTATTAAAATATTTATTAACTGACGATACGTGAAGCAGGAATTTATTCAAACTATTATAAATGAACTTTTAACCGGTTAAAAATTTCTAGACTTGTTCTAGGGTTGTTACTCACTCATACTGATGTTTTATTAATCATATTGATTATGAGGTCTGAGAATATGGATTAATGAAATAGTAGTATATTAAAAAGAGAGAAATTACAGTCGTGTTTAAAGTTCGTTCATAATAATGTCTGAAAATGTTTCTACATCATATACCGTTACCTAATAAATAGAATCTTGAGAACGATTCAGTCAGATTTTAGATCTCGATTCCTAAGATTGTCTTAATCCAAAGCCGCTTGATGTTCGATAAAAACTTCAGTTAACGAAAAACGCGTCGTGTTTCAAATAAATTTCTTGTCCTATTAACCATGCAGAGCATAAACCATGAAGCGTTACGAAAGCGGTAGCCTAACAGCTGTGTAATGTATGAAATATAGTTAGCTGTTGTCTCGAGCCGAATCTGAAATAGAAGTCGCTAATACGGCGATACGTTTTGAGGAGTGAAAGTTCGCCGCTAGTAAATTTGTGTCCGTCCGTCCAATTGCCGTTTTCAGATCAATATTTATTCAGTCCGCTCGCCGAAATCTTTGCGAAATTCTTTGGGCAAGCGCCGACAATGGTCTTCTTGTAAACTGTCCGCAGTGAAGTAATCGACGATTCTATGACGGATAGAAAAATATTTCACGTCGAAGAACTGTAATGACTGTAATGGATGCGAGGAAATATCCGCAGGATCGGACTATAAAAGCGTCGCGTAACTTTCCTGCTGGTTTGCAAGTCGAAAGAGTCTCGTAGAACTCTGTTGCGAAACCGTCTTTAACACGCTGCGCAAAAACAGTTTCACAATGGAGATTCAGCCTCTCGCGGCAAGGAATTATTGCGATTGGCTGCGCTAATGCGGACTAAAATACGAACTTCGAGAGCGTTGTAGACGCAAGATATATATATATATATATTCCTCCTCCTTCTTCTTCTTCTTCCTCTTTCTTTTTATTCCATACGGCTAGCTGGTAATCCGGTGTAGTCGACCTCGAAAGGAGGTCGATTCCACGGAAAGATATCTCGTGTACGAATGACGTCAACGCGTTAACACTTTCCCCTGGGGAATGCCTCGAACCATCGAGGACCTCTTCAGGTTTACGCTTTCGTGGGATTCTACTTTTCCTCGTGGCTGCTCTGCGGTTGATCGGTCCGGGATTTTCTCCGGAATTGATTGCGACACTCAAAACTCCGATTTCGTAATCCTTGGGAACTTCGACGTTGTCGAAAATGAAATTGTACACGGTTTCTAGTTTATTTTATACAGTTAATTTATAGTAAAATTATTATATTTCACTATGAATATTTTATAGAGAAGCTACCTTACTATGAATATTTTATAGTCAAAGTACTACACATTACTGTGAATATTTTATAATAAAAGAACTATACTTTATTATTATAGTTTATTTTATTTAAGAATAAAATACAATGTTTACAAGGTTTATCTAGAATGAAATTATCATGATCCAAATACAGCAATTATTTTTATGAAAATTATCATATTACGATCTTTTAGATTTATAAAGTTAAAAGAAATTAAAATTTTTGGTATATTATGATTACGATTGAAAGCAGAGTGACTTGTTTTGCTCCCTAATTCGTGAACATTTTAAAGTCTTCTTTATCCATCAAAATGCACACTCGTTTGTCTGTTCAATAATAATACTAAAAGCTTAATCAATCTTTCGAAATCTGTCTATCAAGAATTTCACGAGCCAATAAAACAGATCACTCTAATGTATAAATAATCTTTGTTACGAGTCGGAACTAACCCAACAGAGCGTTTTATCTGCCAGACATTCCGTCATTCGATATTTAATCTCTTCTGTGCAACAGTGACGTGTGTCGTATGCACATATTCGATGCAGGCTGCTCGCTACCAAGAGGCTAAAAATTCCCCTAAATTGAAACGGTAGTATATAGTTGCTCGAACAACAACGAGCAATTTATTGAAGATCGAAGCAAACAGGAATTTGATGGAATGAACGTGTTCTCAAGCCACGATAGACGCTCGCGTTTATTAAAAGGTCCCATTTAGCTGGACTTAATTAGCACCGTTCGCATGTAGATAATAGTTTCTCTATCTTATCGAACGCGAGCTTCCTCTACGGGGAATCCCCGAGCGAAACGCGCAGCTGCCGTTTGTTCTTTGTGGTAGGATCAATTTCGCTGGCGTCCAAACATCGCGGCGAATGTATCCACCTGCGTCGATTCGATTGTCGATGATCGAGCGGTGTTCTTAATAACAAGATGGATCGACGTTGATCGTCTGGGAGGCCCGGAGGCCCATTCATCTGGGCAAATATTTTCATTCCTCCTTCCACCTGGGACATATTTAACATTCCTCGTGCGACAGTTCCGACGATCGCGGTGCCAGCCGAGAAATAAAATATTTCTGAAGAATACACTGATCGATTCACTTTGGAGATCCGCCCGTGTCAGCTCGAGATTGATTTCCGGGTATCAGGGGACGTCTCTTTATTCACGGCCTGCATTCTTCAAGGTGTTCTTGAAGAATCAACGTTCAGAATATTTAAGCCGGTGCTTGTAATTCAAAGATCCTCCGGTCCTTCTGCGTCTTCTTCTGATGGCGTGATAAAGTGCTTCATCTATTCAGGATGACGCGGTCGGGCCTTTTATAAAAAGGGACTTCGCATTCGTGGGGTCATGGAACCCTATGGACCCTTTCGGGGACCGCTCCGACGTGAGATCAACGTATCCAATTTCGTGAAACTATTATTCCTTGGGGCCCGAGGTCTGCTGTCCTCGTGAACCAAAGGCTGCTCACAAAGGAACCCTCGCCGTCCACTGCCAGTCACAGTATCAAGTAATTCATTATAGACTAATGCATTCGAAAGCGTCATCTAAGTGACCCGATTGATGCTGCTCCTTGTATTTTAAGAAGCGGAAGCTAGATACCCGCTGGGGTTGTTGCTGGTCTTTGAATTTTGGTCGCGTAAAACCTGGGGAGTGGGGGTCGAAGTACCCGAAAAAAACTATTTGAAATCATTTATTTCAGATCGTTATTTAAAAATAAGAATAATATCGACTGATTCAAGATAAAGCGATTTCAACTAATAAATTATTTCGTCAATATAAAGAAATAATGCTGAAAATAATAATGAACAAGATTTAATTTATGAAATCTTCACAACGATCTGTTTAATACGATGCCCTCTACGCAAAGAGTTTTTAAAAAGTTATAAAATAATTATAAAATGGAATGACATGTTATTCGAAATAATATTTCAAATAATGTTACTTCGGAAGGAATTAACATAAAAAAAGTCTATCTTTATTTTCGAGAAATCTGAAATGTTCCGATTTTATTTTTGAAATTTACAACAAAAAATCTCTGATATGCGTCCACCCTGTAACTTGGTCAGTCATCGAACATTGTAATAGTTACTCACGATTTAAAAATCACTAAGAGCAATTTTGATTATCTTATTCGGCTGAGTCCTTAATACGAGGACCCACAGTCTAGTGATTATTTTCTCCGGCAGCAGAACGTTAGCCTTATTTTATCGGTCGAGCATATTTCTCAATCTCCAACCTCGAAAAGTTAATATTGCGTGTTTAGAGGACAAAGAACTATGCGTCGGCCACGATTCGAAATGGAGAAAGACGAGCCGTAGAGAGGAAGAGAGGGGGTATGAAAAGCTCGCGGAGACCACGTAGCCGTATTATGTGCGCGATTATGTAGGTATTCTCATCCGAGTGGCTGCCGAAGTGCAACCAGTCGGAAATGCCTGCGCGATTGCGTCACTGGTCAGGAATTCACGGACCGTTCTGCCCTCGGAGCGTTTTCTTTTATGCCCATGCTTTTTTTCCCATCCATTCCAACCTTCGTCCTTAACTTAGCCATGCGCGACTAACTTTGTCGGTGTTTCGAGAACCAACACCGTTGCCTGGGTGATTCCTGCCGCGAACGCCGTCGGCAACTCGCTGGTTAGCGGCAAGAATCATTCAGACCCGCGGAATCGGTACCGCGTCTTGATTGTAGTCGCTACGGTCATAAACCACGGTGCTCTGAACGCTTAGCGAATTCCATTGTGGATCCACTTTGAAGTTTATTAACTAATGAACGTATGGATTAGATCATCCTAGTCGTGAGATTTTCTAACTCGTTTCATGTAACGAACTACCTAAAAAATGCACGTTTCTTCTAAATCTCGATATTATTAATGTTATTATTATTTATTTTCACAACTATACAATTTATCAAAACATATTTTTGAAGTTACTTTTAAAGAACTATTAGTCTTTCCGCAGTTGCTAATGTTACAGCAATTTATTTAATTTAATCGCCAAAAATTGAGTAATTGCCATTTCTCCATGGCGAATATATTCGCCAAAAACAGCTAACTGGTTAGAGATAATATATCCTTTGATTTTCTTTATTAAATTATATATTTTATAAAAGTGTATTTAAACGAAGTACGAAGAAAATCAAACATATACTGTGTAATTACAGTAACAACCACTAATTATTAATTTATTTAGTTATTGTCCCATTCAAATGGAAAATCATTTACGAAATAGCAGGCATTTTTAAACGATTGTGAGGAGAGCGGCATAGAAGTCGAACAACGTTGCATAGGATTAGCATGTTGGGCGTGTTCAGTCGTTCGAATCACTGATCTTTATTTATTCGAATTCGTATATTGGCAACAAAATGGCGCGGCGAACGGTGCAGGTTACGATCGAGGAACCTTGCGGAGTTATCAAACGATATCTCGCGTGACCGTGTGTCATTTTTCTGCTAAATCATACAAAATGCGCCGTCGCGATTCGACGATTGCAAACCGCCAGTGTAATAACAACGTCGAGGAGTTGCTTTTCATCGATAAACTGAAAATTATGCGGAAAAGCGAAAGAACGTCGCCGGAAAATCAATTTCTCGAAACGAGACATAACATTGTCTGATGACTGTGCAGAAAACGGACGAGCCAAGAGAGCCTCGCTACCAGAGGCTCCTCCATTGCACTGTTCGCGTAATTCCCGAAGACGATTAATATAATTGCCGTGCTTTGTGCTTAAACTAGCAATTATGCATCTCAGCGCACTCGAACGAGCAACTCGATAAATCCGAATTGATCAATCATAGCTCGTGAAAAATTAAACACCCTAAGAACGTTTCGTAAGATGGTTCTACGTCGCAGAGGATTGATCGCTGAACCAGGAAAAAAACGAGGAAGATTTTTGTTTAGTACTATATTACTGTACAGATTTTATGAATTTATGACAAAAATGAGTCGGCGCGATTTAAAGCAGCAGGCAAGTTAAACGAACTAAAAATGATTACCTATCTATGATAATGATGACTACCTATCTATAATAAATGATCACCTATCTCTTGCAATAATTCAACAAATGCAAACGATTTTTATTTTTCATACAGATCTGCGATCCAGTAATAAATATTTCTCAGTTTTTTTTTTAATTATCTCAAAGTATTCGAGCAAATAACCGACAAATGGTCTAAAGTTGCAAAATCGTTATCTCAGCACGATGTTGCCTTCCTAATCACGTTAAAGCCTGTGTACGACTTTCAAGGCGTCGAAGGTGTGCCTTAATCTAATCTCGCGGATTTATTTTATATTTAATTTCCTTCTTTATCTGACTTTGCCCTGTAAATCCAATAAAACAGACACTTCAACTTACTTCAATTGCAAAAAATCAATCAAAAGAGCGATTGCGAAACTGCAGAAACCTAATCCTCTATGGTCTGAAATTTTTATATCGGTGCAGAAAATTGTATATATCCCAGGACAAGGTTGCTCGATGTGTAAACGAATAGTTAAATTATTTTGTTATTGTGTTTATTTGGTTTGAGAAAAGTGTTAAAATATTCGATCGTTTCCTACGAAAGAGTCGTCACAGTTTCATCAGCTTTAAAATAAGAAACGCGAAACCGACCAGTTCGACCGTTTCGATAAGCGTTAATGGGATCTCGAAAGACGTGCAATTTTCGCGAATTGCCGACATTACGCAAATGAAGACCGATTGTTCGATAAAAAGGCTGGCGTCGTGGAGGCCGCGCTAAAGACCGGGTAATCTTTTCTCGGCGACTGGTAATAGAACTGACCCAGAACTTTCGAAACCGGAGTAGCCTTGGCGTCGGAGATGTATGTGCGTCGCGTGCAAACGGGGACAGGGCCGTGACGTGGTTGGAATTTCCGAAATTACACGGGGGATGCCCATTCTCGTTCGGTGTCGTTCACCTCTCCGTGATGGTGAACTCGCGCGCCGATGCTGATGTCGATGTCGATGCGGATGCCGACTCCGACTCCGACTCCGACTCCGACTCCGACTCCGACTCCATCCCGGCTTTGTATCCCGGCGACGGTGCTAAAAACGTCCGGGCATAGCCACTCTATCGTTATCTCCGACTTTATCGGGTACTGACAGCCCAGTCCGAGTACTTTAGCCAGCGTTATGTGTCTGATGTACGGTGTCTGTGCGGGCCGCCATAAGAAACGCGTTGTACGCTCCATCTCGGGCTTGTTTGCGTACGTTTTTCCGCTTCCTCGCGCTGAATATGGACGATCTGATCGGCGAATGGCATCGCGAAATAGAATAATTAATGGACTGTAGATTTTATGCATTTATGGCAGGAGAGATTAGATGAAATGCAAAACTTTGAAAACATTAGTGGAATTTAAAAGTATTGTTACGTTATTGTCAATGTATTGAAACCATGAAAAAAGGAATAGACTTTTATTCAAATTCTGTTTCTCTAGATACGAATTTTTAATTTGCATAAAGATACGCAAATACTGGTTTTTTAAATATTTTAAACACATTAGGAACAAAGTTATTGCAATACTAAAATAAAACACAAATAGTATTGTTGAAGTACGAAAGATAGTAATATTCCAAACTCTTTTGATGTTCAAATCTTAACTATATTGGAACTTAAATTACCCTTTCACGTATTACTTATTTTTCGACATTTTAGAAGCTACTAAGTCTAGTCATGTTAACCCTTTCAGTATTTAGTACCGCAGGAGGCACATTGTTTAATTCATAAAATGAATTACATACTTATGTACAGTTTATAATATTAATAATATAATATAATTACAAGTATTTAAGATTGCAAACATTTAAATGTAATAGGAGAGGCCATGTATCCATAAAAGCACCAAATATGCTAATGTAAAAGTATGGATTGAAATAAAATTACTGTTATTATAATTATGATTGAAGTTAAAGTATGCTAGTACAAGTAATATGATCTGGATGACATTCATATAATACCACTGTAATATAGTCACAAAACTGAAAGGACTAATTAGCCGGTAGCTAAGCTGAAACACAGTACGAAGTAGAGTTGCGAAGCAAACAGTCTACAGTGGCAACGTCACGTTCGTGAAAACAAAGTTGATTGCAACACGGTTGGTTTCCCATCTGCTCTGCCCGCACAAGGTCTCGCTGGCCCGAAGGGAGAAACGCGAACTCCCGCGCTTCTTCGTTCTGTTGGTCCTCTTTCAGACTTCGTTTAAGCCGTCCCGGCGCAGCAGCCTCTTCAGACCGCATCTAGGGCTCTTAATTGAAGTCTGGCCTTTCCCGAGCCTCGATTAACGATTACCATTGAGAACAGTATCTCGTTGTTGGTCGCACGCCGTCTTTTCTCTGGTCGGCAGAGGTTTCACGGATCAAAGCGTTCAACCCGCTCCGACAGAATCCTGACGCCTACACCTAGCCGATCTATGAACCGGACGGAAAGAATCGTTAGGCCAATTGGTACCCCAAATAGAACGTATTACTTGCACTCGGATTATATTTATGTTATAAATCGATTTATTTATTGTATATAGGTAATAAACGTAATGTAATAAAAAAGTAAAGATCATGGTAGGTTAAATTTGTCATAAATGTTACAAATTGAACAGTTGGCTGTTCTTGACAAATATACTCGTCATAGCATAAAACGTTCCCATTTTTGTGATGAGTATACTCGTCAAAAACAGCTAACTGGTTCTTTATGTAATCTTTATCAAATTATCTATTATATTAAAGTGTATGTATGTACAATATAATTATCGTAACTTGCACAATTTTAAACAGATCGAAACAGCTAATTGGTTAAACAATGTGGGTACGGACTAAATATAGTCCGACTAGATATAGTAGTTTCTAAAAGGGGTAAAAATAAGTCACGCGTGGAAGTGATTGAAGTTTCCATGTAGGTTCGACTTAAACGTATCGCTTGGAGACAATTCCGATTCGTTGAAAAAGAGTACTCGGAAAAAATAAATACCGGAAACAGCTAGGTTTCTGCGAAAACGGAAGTCGCTTGTGTGCTCGGTATTTGGAATGTCTCTTGAGGAAATTTCAAGAAACGGAGTAACGGTTCAGCGGATAATGAAATTGTGGCGCACCGGCAGAGTTCGTGGAACCAGAGAGCACGGTTCGTTTCCGACAGAAAACTGGCCAGGAATTCGCATGACGTAACGACACATGCTCGATTTCGAATTTCCTGGTACGATGATTCCGTGACTTCTACTATCGAACTATGTTGACTCATTCCCAGTTGGCGCCTAGTAATTGGATGCCGCCATTAGCAGCGAGCACGCGACACTAACATATACGGCTTCTTCAGAAAAACTATATTTTTCCTAAACGTGGGTTCATATCAATCGAAAAGTTGTATGTAACGAGTGTAATTGAATATCGGTCGGTTCGAGAAGATTTTTCTGAAACATTCTGTACTTGGACCTCAATTATAGCGTCGTTAGCTAGCACATATGTGCCAGAGATTAAGAACAGCTGGAACTCCACCGATAACGCGGACCATTGATAGACGCTGCACGCTTCGCGTCGATATTTTTTTATTGCTGCTTCCTTCTTTTTATCATCGAGTTTGGTAGAATAGAACGAGATAACGGACGAAAACAAAGCGATACGCGATTTCCTTTGTCTCGGGTAAAAACAGAAAAAGTTGCGCTGTGGTGGTCAATACTTCCTCGTTCGATAACGCGGATAGATAAAGTTCTTATTTACGCTGCCGCTGCGAATAATTTAAAATGGAAAAATGCTCTTGGGTTCGTCAATATTTTTCGCTCCCATTACAATGATACTGTTCGATATTCTTAATGCCATTCGTGAACGCAATCGATTATTTCACTACATTTAGTGCAATATCTGCAATTTGTTCAATTAAAGCCTTCGACATTGCAATTGAGTTATTTGAAGAAGTTGTGCCCAGTACGTTGATTAAACGAAGCAAATCAAATTATTGAACAAATTATTGAGTACTAAAAGTCGATCAGAAATCAAACATTCAGATTATTTCTGCATATTGATCGACAGTGCTCTATTTGATCAATATACAGTACGGTTGAATTAAAGAATTTTTGACCAAAATCGAAAATTTTACAATTTTTTAAAAATTCTTTGTCGTAGTTTGGTAAAATTCTGGAAAGAAATTATAACAATTTTATAGAACATGATAATTAGAAAAATCAGAAACGAAGAAGAAATAAGAAATGAAACTGTTATTTATTAAAAATATTAATAAAATCACGTTTTCTCAAGTGTAATTAACGATGTGTGTATATTGTTGTTCAACAATAAAAAAGTTAAGCAATTAGCTCAAAATCGAGCAACTATTTTTCGATTTTCGTCTACGGCAAGCGGCGCACTGTTCAACGGCCAGACCTTAATTTTCAAAATTGTATAAACCGTTTCTCGAGACGGCACGAAAAGTATTCATCACACTTAGAGGTGAATGGGCCCGTTCCTCCAAATGCCTGTTGCACTCGAATCAGAGTGGGGCTAAGTGGACCGCTGGGGAATACCGAAAATTCCTGCAACGGCTTGGTTTCCGCGAACGTCTAAAAACGAAAAGTGCTCGAACTCTGGAAGACGTGGAGCATCGGCAAAAGAGAGAAAGAGAAAGAGGAAGAGGGGGAGGAGGAGAGACCGTCGCGACGACAGAGCCGAAGAAGAAGAGGCTGGCTGATCCCCGCTCTCTTGGAAAGTGGCTCGAGAATGTTTCGATGCCCGAATGAAGTCATCTCTTATCCCGGCTAATGCAACCTTCCCGCGTGTGCCTGATCTTTTTCCGTTTCCACTCTTGACGATCCCCCGTGGCGGAGAATCCTCCCCGCCTTAAAGCTGGCACCGTGATCGCCGGCAGCGAGCGCGAGTCCTCTCGAGAAAGGAGTAGTCGAGCGTTGCCGAAGATGGCCGAGCCGATGTGGCCGAGTCTCCGGGACAGGGAGACCATGTGGTGATAGCGCGTTGACAGAAGCACTGTCAGTGTCACTACGGCTGCCGTCGAGCGCGGTCGTCCGTCGAGATCGCCTTTTTCCTCCCTCGCCACGCACACGCGCGTGCACGCACGCATCGTACCGGGTTTCGAGTGGCTCTCGTTTCTTTATCGTCCGATCGGCGTTCGCATAATCGCAAGTGACTTTAGAGCCCACCTAGCAACAGTCTCCGACGGATACCCTAGTTCGTACACGCTAGATTTTAGAGGATTGTAGAGTCGTTCCGAGGTGAGTCCAGCCTAAAAATCATCTCCATTTTTGGTCCGCGCAGCTGGATCGTTCGAAGACATAATCCGATGGGTCTCGACTGGCCGTTGTTGTTCAGACGATGTGTGGGGTGAATTAGCATGCTCGGAACGTTAGCACGTACCGTCGATAAACGGCGGCGGGTAAACAGCGAGAGGATGGAAAACAAAGTCCCGGATCTCTCTCTCTCTCTCTCTCTTTTCCTCTCTCTCTCTCTCTCTCTCTCTCTCTCTCTTCCCTCTCCCTCTCTTGCTGTTTGCTAGCCTCCTTGTTAGATCTCGAAGGTGCACTGAAACAAACATCCTTATCATCTGCGACTAGAGTCGGTCATTAGATCTTCATTGATTAACTTCTGTAAAATGTGCAAGTTTAATACACCCACGTTTGGAAGTAGTTCGCACCCTTCTCACAGAATTGTTGCAAGTCTTGCGTCATGGTGCCAACACTCCGACATTAGACACCCTCTACTGCTCTTATCCTGCTCCAATTAGCAATGATTCTCTAATTATACATCGTGAACAGATGACAGGTTCTATTCTGACTCTGCAATTCCGTCATAATTGCCACATTTTTCATCAGCAACTACCAACCTATTCATCAGCTGTTTCCAAGGTCGCTTGTTTTCTTTCTTTACTCCCTTCCAGTTACATGCACCATTAATCTATATAGAACCGGCAAATGTCCTCGTATAAATCAGTAGTTGTATTCTAAACACTCTTGTATGTATAGGTGAGGTATTTCTTTCACAAACTTAATGCCTCGAGCCAGTATATTGGCTTTCCAGATTTCACACGCTTTATTACTTATTTCACAATAAAGATCAATGTTATTCGTTACTCAATGTCGAAGTTTTTATAACTACGGTACAAAAATCGTTCGCATTTCACAAAATCTATCGTTCCAGTCATGACCAGAACGGCATTCAACATGCCAATTTTGCAATTCTTCGGTGACCATCGCTCTTGGTCTGTTCCAAACTTTTTGTAAGTCCAAGTTGCTACGCCTTACTCGTCTATTGTGTAAGAAAGCCGAAGTCGAAGGTACAGGCGTAAGGCTCGAGGTGTTCCGCGAGATGTGACAGTCGGAAGCGACTCTAAATGTAAGTTTGTGTCTTGCGGACGGAACAGTGGCCCATTTTCGTTCCTAATAGCGTTCTTATCTTGTTCCCCGGCCGATAGCCGATGCCCATGCATTTTGTTTTCCTGCGGTCTGGCTGTGCACTTTAGACTCGTCACAGTTGGTCTCTCGTACACGTGCTTCTTCCCACGTCCCCCCTTCTCTCTCTCTCACTCTCTCACTCTCTCTCTCTCTCTCTCTCTCTCTCTCTCTCGTCGGCGCACGTAGAGGTTGCGCGCGTATATACGTCAAGCAACCACAAATCGGCTGCGTTGCGCCGCTTCAAAACCTTGACGTCCGAGTCGATAACGTTCCGGGAAACACCCGTACATGTTTTTCCTCGACAATTCATTAAAACAGCTTTGCGTTTTGACGAACTTGAATTATCCCGTCTACACGGTCCGCCTCTTCTTCCGTTTCACTTTCTATTTTCACGCCGCGAATTTGCATCGTTGCACGAAGTTACATTGTCACGGCCTTAGTATAGTGGCAGCCTGATAGCTCGACGCGGAAAATTACGCAATTGGAGACGTTGGTAGGGTACCGGTTGTAATTGGTCTGCTGTGTCGCTGGAAGCAACCGGTTTCTGGCCATTTTTTACATTTTGAGGAATTATATTGTCTTGATAGGTTGTTTATACATATCTTAATGAGGAAAACATTGATTTCAAGACAGAAACTCACAGTGCGGACCATATTTATAAATAGGGAAATATGTGTATTTCTCTTATAGATATAAATCTAGTAACTTTTTAAAATTGGATCAAATGGATTGAATTTTTTGAGATGGTGAACCGACTAGTTTGTTAGAGGATCAGTAAATAAAAATATTTTTAGTTTTCGATTGGTTGGAATGATAAAAATATTAAAAAATTGTTTCTTAAATTTTTTTAGCATTGTAACCAATTGAATTCTACAGACATTTTCGTTTACGCATCTGTAATAAACTAATCGGTCTAACATCCCAAAAAGATTCAAGTCATTTGGTCCAATTTTGAAAAAGTTATATATATATATTTCTCTATTTACTTGTTCAAGTATTTTTTGCATATGGGAAAACTTCCTCATACTATTATTGGAAATATACAATGCCAATTATAACTACGAACTTTCAGTAATGAAATTATTAATCCGATAATAGTGTGTTACTATTGTAAGCTCGTAATCGCCCAGGGAGAATCGGATTCTTGAAAAAGGATCAGTGACACAGTTCGATAAGTGTGAGCTTATAGAATATGATGGAAGTGTAATCTATAAACTATCAATTATTGGTTTATCTTATCAACATTTCATAGCGTTGCCTATAATATTGGCATACGGTGTAGAAACGGTTTCTTATCCCGTCCTCGTACGTCAGCGAAAGAAATATCAATTATAATGTTCCTTTATCAGCATTCCAACTTTACTACTAATATATAATAGTAAATTATTTCCCATTGCCCTTCAGCTTGTAAACAAAAATGGACAATTTGGGAAAAGGAGATACGATTATTCGAGCTTCGCGGCTCCTTTTTATACTTGCCGATTGTCAATAATTATAAAAACGAACCGCGAATAATCGTATCTTCTCTTCCCAAATTGTCCATTTCTGTTTACAAGCTGAGGAACAATTGGAGTAAATTTACTGTACTTTGTTCGAGGTTGATGTATTCGAAAGTTTTCAATAACTAGCTCTTGGAATAACAACAATTCTCAAGATATAATCACTTTATAATTCCAAGGTCCTCGACGACTAGTGACGACCAGTCGGGCAACAATAAACAATATCGTTTGTAAATTGCTCGAATCAACTTTTTTGCGAGATAAGAACAATTTGAAATTCGAAATGCGCCAGCGATTATCACGCGCGCAAAACGCTGCGGCATGATAGTCTGTTAGTAATAATCGCCTGTCGTCCCACATTTAGGTTTATCTTTTCGATAGGAACTAAGTTGGCTCTGTCGCGCGAAAAACGAACTGGCCAGGTTATGCAATTGGTGCTGCATGCTCGCATGACCCGTTCGCATGCTATGGCGAAAACCGTAGCAAACGGGGGAAAGTTGTGTGCAGCGAATCGCTGCGTATTTATCGCATCTACATTCTTTGTTCTTTGTCCGCCGCGGCCGGTGGATCGCACTGTTTGCGCCAGATCGTGATTTCCAGTTCGTTTCGAGACCCACCGTTCTGATCTCTCGTTCCCTGGCTGACCGGACACGCGAACTTGCCCCGGTCTTTCCATCGATTCGACTTTTCACTCCAAAATCACTGTTTTAAATACTGTTCCAACATGTCTAGAGTTAATTTGTAAAATATATATTGCACCGCAGGAAAGGAAGAAATAAATCCTAAAAGTAAAAGCGGAGCTCCTCGTGTTATATAAATAATGGAGCAACCTAGCCGTTAACGAGCATCACAAATTAGATTATTAATAGGATATAAATATAAGCAAATAATTAAGAATTAATGCGGTCCTTAACGCACGGACAATATTATTTGTGCTCTAATTGTACCTATTAAATCTTCAAAGTATCAGATTATTTGATCTAACAATATAAAGAGTCAAGTAGATTCTCTATGATTTCTTGTACGTGGAAAAATACAGAAATAAATTCCACATGAATAAGTCATTCGCAGTGCAACCGAGATAGAAAGTAATACGTTTTCGTGATTTAATTTCAATTTTGATTCGAGAGCTGCTCGATGAATATGTAATGACCGCCTCAGCGGTACAAAAGGTTCTTCATCAGCCGAACGATTTCGCAATCGTACCAACAATCGTGATACCAATGGCGAACGTCTTCGTGCCGATCGTATCGCGCCTATCCAAATCGTCGGTTAAAACGCGCGTGACGCAATCGGAGATTCTAATTACGGTAACGCTTCCGTTTTTCTCCCTTTTTCGCGTAATCGAGCGCGCGGAAAAAAGCCGCATGATAACAGTTTCTTACTCGCCGAGAGGTTTCTCTGGAACCGCTCCCGCATAGTATTACTATTGTTTTCCTATCGATACTTCGGATGAAAAACTGCGAAGCGAGCAGAATAAATGATTACGAAATTGTGCCGGCTATTAAGTTTTCCGCTTCCAAGAAGATCGGACAAAGGAGATTATAATTCGCGGCGAGTACCGTACGGAGTTTCCTAACCTCTTTGCGGAATTAATCCCCGTTCAATATTCCTGACCCGTTTCCTTCGCTATTTCATATTTTCTGCTTGCTCATTTTCTGCCTATGCAGGAAAAATGTCAACATTCAATATTCCATCGGCACTCCGTCGGCTCTCAGCCGTAAGTCTCTAGCTCGGTGATCGTTGGATATCTTCTATTACAGTCCAGGAAGAAACCGGCTTAAAATCTACCGCCTCTGTGTACGTAACAGAAGTATTTAATCAGTAGAATTTTAAGCTGCGTGGAGTTTTTAATACGTGGACCTGTGCAGATGAATACTGTAAAATTCGCTACAAGTTCCGATTAAAAGAACAGAATAATATTCGTACTTAAAAGAATAAAATATCATTCATACATAAAAGAACGGATTAAAATTCATGCTAAGAATATAATATGTGGTTCCGACTTAAAACGATAGAATAACCTTCGTACTGAACAGAACTGAACAACGTTCCTATCTAAAGGAACGAAATAACATTCATAGTAAAAAGAACGGAATAACATGCATACTTATGAAAAAGAATGGAACGATATTAATATACAACATGTTATTACTAAAAATTTGCATCGCAGCTAACTTCGACTTTTAACATCGACGGTATTTTCTCCAAGGATCCTCCGGTTATCGCTCGCGTTTCGAATCACCAAACGATTTTCACGGCCGGCGAAACAGTCGCCATGTTTTCGTCCTTCTGGCGAGGAGCGCGAGCGAAATATAGACGCGTTTCCTTTGTTATCCAAGGCTGCGTGCGGCTCATGTCGCCGTACGAACGGCGGCGGTTTACCGCACACGTATTATACGCGGCACTCTTTATTTTTACGTTCCACTCTTTCATTTTTCGTTTCGCAGCACGATAATGCTGGCGGTCCGCGCGCGTTGACGACGTAATTGCGTTATTATTTACCGCGTAACAACGAGCGGCGCCGAGTCGAGTCGCGTCGCGTCGAGTCGCGCGACGCCCGCACGCTCGCTTCGCTCGTTCCGAGAGAAAATACGTCCGCGAGCCGTAAAACTCCGAGACGAAGCGCGTGCTGAGCAAGATCGCAAGGCACACGCGGTCCATCGACGAGGGATTAATGCGAGATTAGGAATT
Source organism: Augochlorella aurata (assembly GCA_028455555.1). NCBI lineage: Eukaryota > Metazoa > Arthropoda > Insecta > Hymenoptera > Halictidae > Augochlorella > Augochlorella aurata. The sequence continues at coordinate 4,506,313 of CM052162.1, forward strand.
GGAACACGTTCTTCGCTTTACACGCGTGTGCGAGCTGCATTCCCGACCGCGATACGCGATTATAGTGTCCTCGCTCGGTTTCATTTGCGCCGTGTCTGCTTCGAACGACTCTGTACTTCGATAAACCGTAGGCTGAAATTTTAATTGTCGACACTTTGATCGAAATAAGTGCAACATGTCCGTTGCATCGAAATATTTCCACGAAAAGCCGCGATGTTCGCAGCTTGAATTTTTCAGGAGCTCTATCATGCGCCCGTACGAGATTAGAACATGAATTTTATATCGATCAGAATAGATTTTATAGTTGAGTGTAAGTAGCGGAGGTCAGAATTTAAAAGGCGCTGCAGACAATACATTCTTAACGTTTATGGCAGAACCTCTCGGAATAACTCCATTTACTGTACAAATGGAGAGTTACTCTAACAGGAATGCATGCTAGTATGAGATCTACTATAATAGTAACTAAGCTGTTCTATTATCCGAACTCTTTTTTTTGTCTTTCATTAGTTCGAATAAACGATGTTCTACCGTATTTTCAATTTATTAATATCTCTGTAAGTTGTCTGAAAATTATAGCGCCATCGGCTAATTTTGCGACATTGCCTTGAAAATTCGTTTCATTTGCGATGACCAGGCGCTATGCTAGTTTAAAATAGTTCTACGAGCAAGCCAAGGGCACGTTTTAATTTGTGAAAGCTAAAGAAACATTAGAATGTTAGCAAAATTGAGAGCGTGCGACGAAGATCGCGTTAAGAAAGGAGCTTTTGTAGCAATCTAAAGAAATAATAAAATGTAAGAGATAAAATATATGAAATATAATTTAAGCAACAGAATTTAAGCAGTATAATTTAAGCATAATTTAAGAGACAAGATTTAAGAAACAAAATTTAAGACACGAGATTTAAGAATCCAGGGTAGGGATCCAAGAACAGTAAGCTAATTCACAAATAAGACACTTGGTTGTCTCGTCATGAGCATCTCGTTACGCAGATGTTACAACGAGATTGAAAAAGCCGTTTTAGAGTGCAACTGATTGCGCCCGAAGCCGCAATTGTCTCGCGGAAAGCCCTAATCACTATGGAAAATAACGATAACCGTGACGGCGACGGCTGATCGTCGTACATATGTAGTTTGTTCGCGGCGCGACCTTGAAGTCGCCCACCGGACCGAGTTGAGCGCTCCGTTGATCTTGGCCTGACATTTCAATGGCCTCCGTGGCTTAGGTTTTCGTGGAAAACCCGTTGCTCTTTCGTTTTTTTAAATGTTCCGCAGTTGTGGAATTCCGGTAGCCCGTGTGTGGTAAGACACGCTGACGTCAGAATGGATCCATTTACTGCGGAAGCGTAGTAATGACCGTCGCTAAGATTCGAGCCCGTAAGCTGATTATATCTCTGTAATCGGACGTCTTATTTCCATAAATTGTGAAGAAATATTTTAAGTACGTTGTTTGCAGGAGAAGGCAATTCCAAAATATACGATTGGATTATGGATTTTGTGGACCCGCGACAAAAATAGATAAGTGGTACACAAAACTGGAGAAACATTGCATAAGTTGTAGGTAGGCATTTATTTCTTTCGTCAATGTCTGTAACGAATTGAAAATGAAATAAACTTTAAGTTGTTCAAATATTTGTACAGTCTAAATACTGTCTTGCAAAATCAAGAAATAAATTTGAAATCTTATATTTAGTTTACTCAACAAATGTAAAACTACAAAAGGAAGCACAGAACAATATACTAAATTTATTAAACTAAATCTTCTAGATCTATTCAATCTACTAGATCTATTAAATTTAGTAGATCTATTACACAATCTCGTCAACCTGGCAAAAATCTGTCACAAAATACATCACCCTAAACTAGCTTTATCACCAAGCGGCTATTAACCCTCTAACCGCGAGCAAGCTTTTGATTTTATTTGTTATGCAGATGCGTCCTAAGAATTAGATTAAACAGAATATAAAAGGAGGACCGAAGATATTACAAAATTCCGAAACATTAAAAATTTTTTAAGTTTAGTTTATTTTGCTAACTTTTATAAAATATCTACAATACATATACCACGTTGCTCGCGGTTGGGAGGGTTATCAATCTAATCTAATTTGAGAATAAAATTTGCATGGCTTGCAAATTGCATGCAATCGCATGTCCAAAGATCTCCCGATCCCGATTCCGTGGAACGCGATGATTTCATTTAAACGAGTTTGATCCCGAGCAGTTTCAGCAAAGTGGGATGCTCGTTCGCATAATCAGCCGATGGACCGGCGGTAGCTAATGCGACCACGCGCGGACCAAGAAACTGCGAAAGACGCGCGAGAGTTGAATTTAGAACGGATTCCAGAGATCGGGCTCGATTCCATCGGCGCCTTACCTTGTACCGGTTTCGCGGCCGATCTTTAGCTCGTTACGTAAGCCGAAATTATCCTCGCCGCGGATCGATATCACTGGTCGGTAATCGCAGATGCAAATTAGCTCGCCGACTCGTCGATCGACGCTGTCTATCCGCGTTTCGCGTAGGGACACTTTATTTCCTCCACGTGTAGCCGAACTGGAATATCCAGTGACTCATTCCTTCACCTTGCACGTAATAATTAACCTTTTCATGGCTTTCGCGAAAGTCGTGGGGATTATCTAGGGACATGATCCTTATTTTCGAATCGTGTCGTGTTTCTCATTAGAAGCGATTCAAACGAGAACCCACCGGGCTTTTGTGTCCTATTATCGCTATGTCTCTCGCTTTCTCTATGTATACTGATCCTTTGAATCTCAAAAGATTCTCAATTTGACCAACACTAATTATTAACGGCATTTTCAATAAATTCAAATATCAACTCTATAACGTTATCAAAAGCTAGAATGTTTAATTTGTCTTTGCTTTATATATTGTATTCGTATTGTTTTTATTTTCATTATTATTAATTTCTCAATGATCGTGCTATATCAGAAATTAGTATAACTTATCTTTTACGTGATTATTTCGAGATATTATTCAGCGATTAGGTGGAATTCTCAATCTAAAATATCAGCCATTGGCCATTGATTTTTGGAAGATAATTGAATGACACCTGGTCGAAGTGTTACATAAATTCAAGCTAATGAATGAACAGTGTGAGCCAAGGATTTCGGAGAGATTTGTTAAGTTTCAAACAATCAGTGCTACCTTTAATTACGTCTACTAAGCAGCATTGTCTTTCGTATAAACGACATTTTTAATGCTTTGTGCATAAATGTTATACAAACATGAATGAAAAAGTGTACCTCATTTGCAACGTGTAAACGTTCAGTACCATCTTCAACTACGACTTGCACGAAATGCTATCACTAATTTGAAAATAACATTCGATACTTGACGTCTAATTTGATTAGTTGATGGCTGGTCTTTATGGCCAATAAAAATTGTCTGCGTCCACTGCAAGAAGCAGCAGCTTAACTGATATTTCCATCTTTGTCTTTTAATAAACTTAATAAGTTGAACGAAAAACGATAGTATCTTTAAATCGATTAAATATTTTCCTGTTCCAAATTTGATCTATTCATTTTTGTCACGAATGCATAAAATCCGCAGTCTCCATCGATCAGATTCCTGCGACGATTGTCGATAAGAAGAAACGAATGGAAACGTAGGTTGAAAGCCTCTGTTCTGGAGAAACAGTAGGTAACAGTAGGTATCAATTATCGACGTTGAAACTGCTGGGGATACCGGTAACAAAACGAATCGCTCGGATTCGAGTGCACATGCACCTTGCATAATTCATCGTATAATTAGTCGCGCACCGCGCCGGTATAAGCGACTCCGAGAATTGCGTTGGACGTGGCTCCGTCGTTCTGACGAACCGTCGAGCGGTTCACGGGACCGTCGCGTGTTTGTTGAATCCGCCGGTTTCCTGTTAATCGTACGCCCCTCGGGTTCTTATCATGGTTCGAGAAGTATGCTGCCGGTTCCTGGAATTCGAAATTGCCGCACGGAAAACGGTGGGGACCGGTGGGCGCAGGCATAGAGATATCCGGAGAGGGTTGGTACAGCTAAATTAATACGGATAATAGGTGGATATACTGGGAGCCAAGACCTCCGCGAATTTCGTGGAAATGTTTATATGCCCGTGCCGATAACCGGTGTCGCTCGTATTCGCGACCTTGCCATCGGATCATATTCTTTACTCCCGATACCGTGATATTAGGCGCGGTAATTGTTTATCTTTTCCTTCGCGGAACCAAAATAATCGAGAACGTGTAGCAGGCAGAATAATTATCGAGTAATCGACACGTAATCTGTGTCTGTGGTTCGCTTCGAAATATTAGGTAGTGTAATATTAGGTAGTTTAATTTTACTTTTGTAAAATAAGTGATGAGAATTTTCATAACGATTCGCGTAGCCTAACTATAAGTATATTGTAAAAACTTTTATTTGGACAACAAAAATGATTGTATGGTGAGATTAAAATAAGAACGACGTTGATAATTATATTGACAGTTCCCTGGTAATTTAAAAATTTGTAAACTCCATAAATGTGCAAGAGTCCACAGTCTAATTACATGTCTCGTTTGGCCGTGGGCTTTTTCTTCGAAAAGAAATAAGAAACCAGCATAAAGAATCGACAGCATAAATAAATCGCTTCTAATGATACGCTCTGCAAGATCGATGAAGAAATAATAACACGGCAGAAGAATCAGTAGCTTTCGTTAACAAATTTGCTGACACAATCGCATAAAGGAATTTCGGGGATCCGTTCGAGGTACAATTAGAGCTTCGTGTTCTATCTCCTTTTCTGCGATGGAAGTTTCGGGCAAAAATGTTTCTTCGGCAAACGATCTTTATTCATGAGGAACATAACGAGGACGGATCCGCCTACCGGTCACGGCTGTTTAGTGTTGAAAAATTCCACGGCTGTTAGAACACCGTCGATTGTTTATTGTAATCTGACAGCCACATGTTTTCGTATCGCGACGAACAGATAAGCTGGTTTTGAATGTCCATCTCGCGTTGTACGAGCCGAGCGCGCGGGATCGCTGCCGCCTCTGCTAGTTTCATTCTCGAATGACGCAAAAGAGAACAGGTTTTCCGTCGGCATTCCAATTATCGCTGTTTTCCACCGTGTCACGAAACTTGCGTCAAAATACTCCCGCTTAAATAATTAATCGGCTCGAGCGCACGCGCACGCGTCGCAAATCGATCGCAGCGGAAGAAAAACGAAAGGAAAAATAGAATGCATGCATCCGCTGCGATAATTGTCGTGATCTTCGACGCGATCACCATTACTCTAGCCGCGCGTGATCCATCGCGGAAGATCTCGTCGAGAATGTGCGGTCTGTGCAATTTGGAAAATTTTGTACACAGAACCTCACTGGTATGCGAGACAAATATTATTTAATGGTCTTTGTTGTGTTAGTAACTTAACCATGTAGCGATCGTTTACTGTTAAATTCAGAAGCACTGAATGTTTGAGTAAATACGGTCTTGTTATTTTTATGAAATGTGAAATTATCATTTATGAATTTACTGGTATGCCCAGTTACCATAAACGTATATTTTGGTCAATGAATATTATAAATAAGTGTATAAATACATACAAAATTTAAAAATTTAATAAAAGGCATGATGCATAAAACTTGTAAACGCGTTAATTTGACTTACGAAAATATGAATATGATGAGAAAGATTAATTTTTAAAGGGACTAACTTTAAGTGCAAGATAGGCGAATGTGATCGACGAAAGGATTAATTTCGTGGACAAAAGCTGACATCTCGGAAAGCTCGTACAATTTCGGGACCTTGTCACATCAGCGACGAGACTAAAAAAGGAAGCCACATCCTGGAAACGTTCAGATAAACAACAAAGCCGTCGAGCTTCCGTGCGCCGACACATTTACGAATCCCGTAGCGACGAGATTGCTCAAGGGTCAAAATTTCTGTTGACATTTTATCGAGAATTTTTCAAGATCGAAACGCCACTTTGGTCGACTTCTGCGAAGCTAGAAGAGCTACTTACTGGCAAGTCTCCAAAAGCGACGAATCGCGGGGAAGCCGGCGGCGTCGACGACAAACGACGCTCCACAGGTGTTTAAACTTAGAACGCGGGCTAATTAAGATCCTCCAGGCGGACGCGCAATTGGGAATTCACGGATGCCACGGGAAAAACCACTGCTCGCGAATAAACTCGGCCGACTAGGGTTCTGGTTGTTCGAGCTTAGGCTCGCTGCGTTTTACGCAGTCCTCAAATAGCTGATGCTTTCTTCTCCTCGTTTTGTCGCTGACCTCTGCACCACTAATGATCAAATTTTAACTTTATAATAATAAGAACGTTTGCACTCACACTCAGTAGGAGAAAAATGTGCGTTATTAATTATTTCACAACCAATTGCAATTTTTGCAAAAATTCTTTTACATACTGTCTAGTAAACAATTCAAATCGGTTGATACAATTTTTAAAAATGTTATTCCCTTTTAATCCCATCCGTACGAAAATACATACTTGTATTAATAACGTAAATACTATGACTTTCATTTTGTAATATTAACATAACCTTATTATCGTATAATTGCATCAATGGGAACTCTAAGGTGTTATTTGTTATTATTATACGATCCTCGCGTTGAGAGGTTAGAAGGTGTGCACAGACCTTTATCTAGTGAATGTATATAAATAATATAAATATGTTAAATCAGAATTTTGTAGAAACAAGCGTATCCAATGCAAATTAACAATATGAATGTCAAACTAATTACATAAAATAACACATAGATATTAATCAATTTAAAAGTGATAAAAGAACAGATATGACAGTCCGACACGATTCACAATAAACGATTGATAGCATCGTGAACATTTGTTAATTAAATATGTATACCCCCTTCGTGCGCATTTCAGCAATGCAACTTAATCAAGCAGTACTCATAAAAAGAGTCTCTAAAGCTTGTAAAATTGCAATGGTTGTTACAATCCTGATAGGTTCGATGTTAACACCTAATTCATACGTGAAAATACATCTGTAAGACGGGACGATTATAATATGCGAATGACGCAACAATTCTCTAAATCTAAAACACGTTCCGCACGCCGAGAATATTTTTTTCCCCGATCTAGTGAGTGGAAGACATTAATCGAATTAAATTGGACGAGACCCGGGATTCCGCGTGCATCCGCGACAACTGCTAGGCGAATAATTTCTTCCGCGCAGACAGCGTCAAGCGATTCGTGTTTTCACAGCTAGTAAAGACATCGGCGCATTAATATAAATCTTCGTCGCGGATAAATCGGCGGCCCGCGTTGAGCCGTGGAACTTCTCGGACCGTTACGCGATTCCAAAAGAATGTTGCTCTCGTCGAGCCGGAACAATGGAGAAAGTTGTAAAGACAACAGCCCCTTTCTTATCTGCTCGACTGCAAACCTCATGGGTGACCCGTCGGCCGCGTTAAATATCCGAACTCGCCTCGGACGCTCGCACAAGCGTAAAACGCGCCGTTCGAGACACGCTCGGCGAGGAAAGTTTCGATCGGCGCCGGAATCCGAATTTCGGTTCATGGATGACTGTCTTATCAACCGAGAGGTTCGGATCCGAGTTGTTCCGATCGACTTCGGATCGAAAAATCGTGGCGGAATTATTTCGCGAATTCTAATCTGATTTTTAGTTCGTCGAAGCGGTTCGATTCGTAAAGGTCAGTTTCCGCGAACTCGTTTTCAGAAATGTGGATTGGCATCAACTGTCGCAGTCTATCGTATTAGACCGCTTCGGTACGTGTATCGAGTCACGATATTAATAATATTGCGAGGCTTATGTTATAGTGATTCACTGGAATCAACTGCACGGCAGTAAAAGTGCTAATTCGGAGACGTATTTATGCGTCCGGTGGGTTTATCTCGTAGTTACTTATCTCGTTCGTCTTGTAAATGGTACTTCGCTCTGCAACTTTATTTCCACTTGTTGCTGCTCGACGATGTTGAACAAAATTTAAGGTAAAATTATTCAGCGTTTCCCGACAGCTTGTGCAATTCGTAAGTGCATTCTTCGCTAAGAAATATCTTAACGCTTGAGCGGCCAACATGTTTGACACTGTGTGTGCTTAGCATCATTTATCATTTTATTTACGAATTTTCGTCGACGTATTTTTTAGGATACTCTTTCGTTGATTAATAAGTAGACAGCAGATCTTTATACAAAATAAGGATTGTCTCTGTCGTTATTAAAAAGCAAAGATCGTGTAGAAATATCCTTGTTTCTTAAATAATTTCAGCAAGATGAATTTAATACAATGGCACCAATTTTTGTCATAGGTCCATAAAATCCGCAGTGTAAATACTTACACAGATGCAGGTTTTCTAAAAACTATTCAGAATTATTGCAAACTACCGTAATACCATCCAGTAAATTATAATCAAAGGAGGTAATCATTACAAGACTCTGTAAATCATGATCAACGATTACATTTGCTTCGACTACTTAACTTATTCATTAATCATGAATACTATATTACTTAGTAATTGTAATCATTAATCATGAACATGATTTCACGGTAGTCGTAATCGGTAATCATTAATCAGATTACTTTCTGCCCAACGCTGCTTGGCAAGCAGCGACTAATGCCGAAGAATAAATTGGCTGTTCCAAGGGAAAAGGAAGCGGGCAATTTTTTGAGTGCTTGTAAAAAAATGGCGAAAAGGTCAACGTGCCATGCGAGCAATTGAACGGGGGCGCGGAAATCTCTCCCACCTTTTCCAACCGCTGCTGTTTCTCTCTCTGCGTCGTTCCTCCGTTTCGCAGTTCTCTCTCTCTCTCTCTCTCTCTCTCTTTCTCTCTCTCTCTCTGTCAAGCGCACATACTCGAAATTCGAAGGTTATTTTTAGATTAGGTTTCCTCGTCGCGTATGGCCACGAAGAGCAGCGCAGCGGTGTCGAGAGAGGCTCAGTGTAAGAGAGGCGTCGGTGGAGGACGCAGTGGTGACGAACTCTTTCGAAAAGTGAGAAGAAGAAGAAGAAGACGAAGGCGAAGAAGACAAGATCGCGCGCGCGACGGAAGAGAATCGAGAGAGCGGAGAGAGACACAATAAGATAGGGGAGGGGAGGCGCACACCGACGTCACGAACGATCCTCTCACGAACGAACGATCGACTGAAATTACTGTTTTCATATCTCAACCCCGTACCTGTCCCCCTGCATCCCCACGAAACCATCGGACTCGTCCACCCTTACCCCGTTTCCTTCCCCAAATCACACACGAGTACCCAACCCGAAGCTCCCTCCCGCTTTCCCTTCACTGTTTACTTTCAATCGACCACGAAACGAACACTGAACGAATAACCGACACCTCGAGCTATGGCAGCCACCGCCATGGATCCAGTCGACATTGCGAATATCCTCGCGCAGGAACTGCTTTATCAGCAGGTAAATCGTGTCTCACGTTCGCGATTTCCGGCTATTAACCCTCTGTTGCATGAATCTTTACGACGAGGTAAAACAAATATATTTAGCCACCACTGCGTTTAAACGATAACATGTAAAGAAAGTAAACCAAAAAACAAATGGAAAACAATATTATTTTACGATTTTTATCACTGTTCTATATGGGAACTTTACACAGTACAAAAAAATATTTTGACCAATAATTGATACTATATATTGATACCAAATTGATACTATATAAATAAAACATCACGCTTCGATTAACAGAAGGGAGAGATTGTAATCAATGTTGACAAATAATTGTAGTCAATTATGTCAATGTCTAGCTAATGTCAAATACTACCTAATTACTGAATAACGATCTGTCGATGCTGATAGTAAATACAGCGATTCCGTATGGAACCATGCTTACAATTTTCAATTTTGCTTAGGCTCGTTGGACTATGGAACAATTGAAATTAAGTTCCCAATAGGTACGCAATAAAGGGTTAACCCTTTGCAAACAGACGCCTTGGACAACCGCATAATCGTCGCAGAATTAGGTCTTCTCGGATCTTTATCCATTAATCTGTTTGATCGTGGTTTTAAAGGAGCATCGCCTAGTTGCTCTCGTTTTGCCCTAATTGAACGGCTACCAATTTGAATTAATCATCGACGACTGCGTTGGTAGACGATGTTTTCAAACCGATGAATCGAAATGAACTCGAGAACCGTGAGCCGAGAAATGTTCTCGCATAAATAGGCGACTCAGAAGCCAATCAGTGTAAGTCCATTAACCTTAACATTAGAAAGAAGTAAGGATTTTGCAAATTAGCTGTAAAAAAATATCAATGCCGCTAATTATACAAAGCACAATCTTTATAATAATTAATCTTTATATATTTGTTTCTTTTTATAATCATTTTTACTTTGTTTATTTAATTTTTACGTGGTCGATATAAACGCTGCTATATGTTGTTTATTTAGGAAGAAATGGATTATATCGATTTATCGACCAAAAGATGTGGTAAAGATGTGTTTACGCGATGTAACATATTTCCAAAGAAAAGTGGAGTTACTGAGCGGCTTTTGAACCGGTCAAATAGACCCCTAATCAACTTCTCGCAGATTTTTCTGCGGAATAAATGCGCGAACATCTTCGGTTTATCAGTGATATTTCGTGGATTAAGAGTTCTGCCGTCTGTTTTGAAAAACGGCTTGAATTTGCTCGCTCGTGTTAGCTTTCGAAAATAGAGTTCATAAAATGCAGCAACAACACGGCGAAGCGGAGAAACCAGAAGATACCATGTTTCTGTTTACCGGCTGCCGTACGGCTCCGTCATTACGCAGAAGTTAGAACAGCTGTGCGATTTATTTCGAAAGCAAGTAGTATTTTCTGCTTTCTAGCAACAAATAAATCCCGGCATTAAGTGCTCCGACGCGCTTATGGTGGCATAGCCATTGGCGGAAGCGTAGAATGTTCTGCGGCAGATCTCGAATGATCAACGCTAACGGGTATCGGAGCTGAACTACAAAGGAAACGGAAATCGCTCGGAACGATTCGGTGCGATAGTGAATCGACGCTGATCCTGATTCAATTAATCGGCACGAGTCTGAGCGCGTAAAGCAGTTCGCCGTGAATCGCGAAACGTTTTCGGGGCCCGCGGAAAACGCGGCGTGAAAGTGGTCCGTTTAAATTTAGAAAGTCGACTTAGAATATCGTCGGGCACGCTTCTAAATTCGATTTACTCTCTCGAAAGGGGGGCTGACGCGAACCGGGCTTGACGGATCGCGTTCGATCGTATTGTGCTCGGCACAATGTAGCCTTCTGTCCGAAGAAAACAGTACAAAGGACTTCGAGGAGGATCGAAAGCGATCGTCTAAAATAAACACACCACTTGGCAGCCATTCGATGCGCTGTTCCATTCAATGGACCATTAGTCGAATCGGCGAATTAACGCTCTGGCATCGTCGATTGGACGGATACGATCTTTTTGCGATTCCTCATTCAACTACAGTCGCGGACATCTTCTAAAATGGAATAACTTACGTAAAAGTGGACCAACTGATTGGAATGTTTTGAGAACTGGTTTGAAGAACTGGTTGACACATTTAAATAACGCGTAAGAAGATCATTGCAAAAATAGCAAATGACAAACAAAATAAATCAATTACGTTTCTTCAACATTTTTATCACAATTTATAGTGAAAATTTGACCAATATTTTTTGTCGAAATCGGTTGACGCAGAAAGAAGCAATAGGTTTGGGAATATGACGAAATCTATTGATTTCTTAACAATCTTGACCGATCTCGACAACATCTTCAGTATGTATAAATTATCGAAATCTAAAAAGTGCATTATTTGAATTTTCCGTTTCAGGTTCAGGTAAAAAAATTGGAATTATTTTTGTTATACTTCCAAACAGTGGAAACTTTTGCATACTAGCCGTTCTATCATCTCGACAAAATTGAAATCGTTCGGTCCAATTTTAGAAAATTATATTGGACCGTGATGTTCGGTTTACGCGTACCTTTTGTTCTGGGAAGTTGAATGTTCCTATCTTTTTTTTAAATCGGTAATTTGTTCGTAGTCCTACGATTTTTCAGTCTTATCGTCAATCTCTTCAAAACCAAGCGTGTATTCGACAGAACCCAGCTGGGCTTTCAAGCGACATCGGAGACACAAAGCGCCGAATAGAATATGGCGGACACAGCAATTGTATACACGCCGATGAACTTGATGGAGAAAGTCTATTCGACGCAAGAATCCTCGTTATCGAGCCTTGTTAAACACATGCGGGAGCATTATTGCGACGCGGACCAGCGAGAATTGTGCAATATTGTGCAATGACGTTAGTTCCACCCGTTTCGGCTGAAACGAACAAATTCTAAACCAACGCCGCTCGAAAATGTCTGCCGACGGGAAAACACATTGTCCGTTTTCTTCCTTTGTTACAGTCTCCACGGAAGCTGAGCGGAAAAGTTGGCTAATTATCGGAAAAACAATGTGTTGTGTCGGTTTACATCTTCACCATTCTCGATTTTATTTAATTCCATCTGATGGAGTCTAGTCGGAGAAGCAAAATCGTGGGAGAATAAAAGAGATATAGTACATGAACAGGAAACAAGGAGACAATAGCTTATGACGCCCGCAAAGGATCGCAATTAAGCAATTGATTAGGATTATATTATTGTCTTCGCTTTTGAGACAAGTTTCTCTCTCTCTCTCTCTCTCTCTCTCTCTCTCTCTCTATCTATCTATCTATCTATCTATCTATCTATCTATCTATCTATCTATCTCTATCTATCTATCTCTATCTATGTGTATGTGTCCGAGAAATCTATTTTTCGCGGTATAGGGTTACGTGCACGTGCGGTCGAGGGAGGTCTGGTTGGTGGTTTGCCCCTCCCCCGCGTTAGATTCGTTTCGCAGTGTGTCTCGAAGGTTTCTTCCCGCGAAAACGGTTTCTTTCGCGACCGCCGTGAAAACGCGGTCGCTCGCTATCCGGTCGGGCGTTTCGCAACGATTTTCTGGTTGTCGATAGCCGCCCTTTGTCCGCGCTATACTCGGGTCCAGGACAGATTAAAACAGCAAACGCATTTATTTATAGCCGCAGCGAGTCCGTGTGCGAGAGCCTGTGCGCTCCGACATGCGTACTCTCGCGCGGGAGCACGCGCTCGCTCGAGTGTCGCGAGCAAAGCGAGACGAGGAGGCCGACTGCATCGCGAAACGGAAAATGATGCGTGCCAACGGCGTCGGACTTTGGGAGAAAAAACCGAGGCCCGCGTCGCCGCGAAATTCGGGCTCCACAGCTGTGGAAACACGGACTGTCTGTCGCGACGCGGCGCGGTCGAGAGAGAGAGAGAGAGAGAGAGAGAGAGAGAGAGAGAGAGAGAGAGAGCTGCGAATTAATGATGCGGCGAAAAAATGAAACAGAAGGAGATAAGGGTTTAATGCACCGGCAATCGTGAACGTGCTTAGCCCTGCCATATCGCGCGCTATTTTTGACCAGCTTCGCACGGCCGAAATCTTTTTCGTTTATGACACTCTGCCGGGAAACTGGCTTGCGCGTTTCTGCGTCTGACTTCGAGTCGGCGGTACTACTTTGGTACCATTTTCTGCTCGACGTCGCACAGCGCGTTTTGTTAATGAGTATGTTAGGAACAAAATTCGTAACGCGATTTTCGATGTAGAGACGTTAATCTGTTTTAAACAGAATAAGAAAATGCGTTGATCGGTGAAAAGAAATTGAATGATTTGTTAAATAAACAACTCGTCGCTCATTTTTACCATTGTAATTAATCGTTAGTGATGAGTCATTGATAGAAATACGCTTTTACAACTTTATTCAAAGTTCCTGAAAAATTGAAAGGATCGCATTGTGGATCATTAAATCATTACATCGAATATCGGTATTTTGTAATGTGTTACTTTATTATTATTACTATATATACTTTATACGAATTATTATGAATATATATGAATAATGAAACTGATTTTAATATAAAGTTTAATGATTCCAGAAATAGTATAAATAAAATCAAGGAGGTACTCTTTCTTTACAAATTTCTTCAAGTCTCGATAACTGAACCTCTTTAACTAAAAAAATTCTTCTATTCGTGCATATAATATATGGATCAGCAAAATAAGTAACTATTTATGTGAAAATAAATGTCACGTCCAAATTAGACAGCAGTAACAGTTCGAGGGTTAATGAAACGGCTTGAGAATATTCATCTTTCAATTCAACACCAAGGGACAAACTATGCAAACGAGCGACGAATAAGTATTTTTGCTTACGCAAATCTCTTAATTATTTACTGTTCATGGTGTTTAATATTATTAATTTCTCAGATTTTTCCCAATAAAATAAATGCAGTACTGTTCGACGCACCTGACAGTTTATCGCAGAACTTGGAGTGTCCGATTATGCCACTCCACATTTTCTTCCATTCTCTCGATTATCTCCGATTTTTGCTATCGCGCGCCGCGATCGACCTTGCGACCGCCGCAATCGCTTTCGAAAGATCTTTCGATTCCCAGCGATAATTGGAATACAGCGCTCGCAGCGTCGAAGATCTTGCGCCGTTGATCAACGCGACGACACCCCGCTGCCTTCGCCGGCGCAGAATTTCGCTCATTCGATCGGGAAAATGAAGAATTCTTGATTTATTAACGCGGCTCCCGCGATTCGAAAAATTGCTTCATACCCGAGCATTATGGAATGCTGCGCATACCATGCATCCTGCCGAGATTAATGATACCGGCGTGCTACGGGCGCAAGAAATGAGACGCGCGTATGTACGGCTACTTGCAGAAACCGCATGCATACCTTTTTTCCTCGACAGTCGGGGTCAATGCGTGCAAACTGCGACTGCGGCATTGCCTCGTTACAGGCTGCTCCTTGAAAACTATGTTTACGCTGCATCAGAAACATTCCGCGCGATAGAAACATCAAAAATCCAAACTGGAATAACGTAAACATTGTTAAAAGTTGCATCATTTTTAAATCGATAGGATTTTTAGATCGTTCGATAACAAAATACCTATTCGACTTATCTAAACCGAGATAACAGATTGCAGATTTTTGCTAGAAATATCTCGATGAATTTTTCAATTTTGAAACGTTTCTAGTATCCTTGTTAGTTGCCGGCCTCGCCTGCAAATTTCAGCGAATTTTCTAAGAAAATAAACACTTTGGTACCTTGAAACTCGAGCGTTTGGAGTTTATGTTCGACTGTGTTCAGGCTAGCGTGTCTTCGCAAGAATTTGTTGAGAAGAATGATGAAGATATAGCGTTCGAAATGGCCAAGGCCGAGATAAGTAGCTGCGAAACCCTTGGGAAGTGTATAGACGTATCCCAGGAATTTAGAGTTTCGCAGGAAGCGTGTAACAAAGTCGGTTTGGCGGCTCAAGGACTCCAGGCTCCTCGTGGCTTTCACTTCAGGATGGAAAACAAATCTCCGGCACTTCTAATAGTAGTGAAGAAGGTCGTCAGTAATTCGATAACTTGCGTGTTGCTCGACATCCTAAACTTGAGACCGAACGAACACTCAGTACGTAGATGCAAAAATATGTAAAACAAACAGGATCACAATTTTTCTTATATCGATATCAAAGAGTTCCTCGCGAGCGAGGCTTTTGTAGCAGAAGTAGAAACGAACAGTCATAGTCAGACGTACTAGCCAGTTTCTATTGGCGCCTTCACTTCCACTTGCTTCTACACCTGAAATCAGTGTTTGTCATTTTATTGTATTTTATTTTATAGCGTTGTGTACTTTAATCACACTAAGAATCATTGTCCATTCCGATTGTTAAACGACTTGGATATCACATAACTTTTTAATTATCTGCCAACTTTAACGAAATATAAACGACTTGGATATCGCATAACTTTTTAAATATCTGCCAATATTTAAATATTTAACAAAATATTTAAAATTTAAAATTTCTTAAATTTACTTTCCTTTTTTTTTAAATTTTACAAAATATTTAGAGATGCTGATACAGTTTAAGAACGAAAAGCTTCGGTTAAATAATTTCCAAGACGTTTAACAATTGGCACAAGCAATGCTTCTAGGTGTGAATAAAATATACAGCGCTATCAAATAAAATACGATAAAATATCAAATATTAATTTAAATTCTTTTTATTCTCTTTCCTTTTCTTTATATCCTGTTTAACAATCTGCATAACAAAGAAAGCTCGCCCGCGGTTAATACAAATTTATTGTAGATTTTCAGGCAAAGTTGGATCCTTAAACCGAGGTGAAACAAAGTTACGTTCGAGAAAATAAAGGTCCTCTGTAAAAGTTTTCGACGGTGTGCAACATTTCGTTGATGAAAAAACAGTTCCCTACGGAAAGGAAGCTTTCGCGAGCTTAATTGTTCAGGACTGCGCGGATGTTGCATTCGCCAGGCCGGATCCCTGGAGCCATTGTTATGCAAAATTCAGGTGGCTCCGCGTAAAATAAGCCGGCTCGTTTCCGGACATGGCATGACGCGTTCCTCGGGAAGGCATCGACTTGTCGGAACCTGCGCAGACACGTCCGGACAAAAATGTTAAAGTTGAACCGTCGCCGTGTCGTATCCCCGACGTCCTCGGCCGACGATGCGTCGTAAGGTGAACGGCCCGTCGGTCAACGAATCTGTATAATAATCGCGGTCTCGTGACTGCCATCGAAAAAAGAAGAACAGACAGTGCTGACGCTTCCTTTTTCTTTTTAATCGTCCGCCGCCTACGAGACTTGAACCCCCTGAACTTAGAACGTGTCCTTTTACTGTTTGCTCGACGATATAGTCTCGTTGCGCACTGCAATCGTTTCGTTGCTGTGTAGACAACTTTTGACATCAATGCATCGAGAGTATTCTCCTCCTTGACATTTCCACTACCGCGCTTTCCGCGTGTGGAATTTTTGCTCAGATTTGAAAATTAACTTTTATTCTGATCCATTATATCTCCCTAATGTTTATTATTATTTATTATAATATATAAGCTAAGGTCAGCTTGACTTACGCAAGATCGATCTAACGCAATACAATTTTCCGCATCAACGTTCGCAGTCAATCAACCTTTGACATTATCCGAAGAACTGGTAAACCGTTATCTAAACATAACACAATCGCCCGTTAAATTTCTACTAGACACACAGAGGCGAGTCAAAGAACACGAGGCGAAGCGGATTAAAATCGTGGTGTCGGCCGATAGGATCTCGATATTTCCGCGGCTGATTAAAAGCCCGAGCGAAGCCCGAGGTCCTTGGACGACAATCTTCCAACGCAAACAGAGACCGTCATCGAGACCCTAAGCACAAACAAAATCCGTTTCTTTTTTCCGGAAAGGGTAACCGTCGATAGCCACACCTTTGTCGACCGAAGAGCTTCCTCGGCCCGATACCAGGCCGCATAGGAAGTACACACGGCCCGATAGGGGCCCGTGAGCTCGACGGCAAACACCGCGCCCCCGCACTGTACCCAAAATTTAATATCCGCGGCCCCGGGCGTAATCGGCGCAATAACGGAATTGCTTTCTCGGTATTGGCGCGGCTATAAATTTCGGCCTGTGCCAAATCGAGACGCCGTGCAGGGCAAAGACAGCTTCCAAGTACCATATTACCTGATTTATAAGCGCGAACAGTGCCGCCATCATTCGAGGCTGCAATAAATTACGGTTAACTCGTCCCGAAGGTCGAGACGATGGATTAACCCCTTTGGGACACGGGAACCTCGGCGAGCGAAAAATTTTGGCTTTCGAAAGACATTAATAATCGGAACGGGAACTTTGATCCTCCCCGATCTCGCGATTCCAGAGTTTTCTGACAATAAGATGGCGGTCTTTCGGTGTTCCCGGCAAGCATTCCTTCACGAATTGTCGAACTATATTTCGGTCAAAAGTCAGAAATCGGTGGCGCCAAATCTTAATGCTCCTATGTTAAGATATTAATAACCAAACGCAGTTTCTAATTGTACATTAATTTTTACTAAATAAATTTTTACTAAATAATTTTATTAAAAAATCATTCGTGCCATTTGCAAAATATTCATAAGTCGTCTTTAATACTGTAGTATCTTTTACACCTTGACTGCCACGCCACAATCTCAAAAATTTCAGAAAATTACAGTATTTTATTTAATCGACTTAAAATTCCAATTTTAAGTTACGATTCTAAAGAAAAAAAAGTATCTCTGTGATTTCTTGTTTATTACCTTCGAACGTAGTAAACATTGTGATGACATCAAATTCAATTGCTTTTTTTTGTGAAATCATGTATATCTTTTTGTGCAGATTTTCTTTAAAAAAGTATCAAGGTATTTAGGTGTGTCGTAGGTTTGTCTTGCCCCTCTTCCACGTGATAATGTGAAATCTACACTGACGTTCAAAATTGCCTCGTAATCTTCCTTTCCCAATTTTATTTGCTAGAATTCCTTTATCGTTATTGGTTTATTGGAAGGTGCCGATAACGATTGACATCTCTAACACTTTTTATTTTACATGTTATACAAACAAATTATGTTTCATTTATAACAGAATTGGGGAATGATGAGAGCTATCTCATACGTATTTTTGTAAACTTAGCAATAGATGATTTATCCCTATCATAATTTCAGACACGACTGCCATCATACAAGTTACGTTTTATGAAACGATAATTGTGATAAATCTGCGGATTTTAAATACTTTTCTTTCACAGTTACCGAAATCGTAATAACACTTTTATAAGAAATTTTTTTACAAACTTGTTTACTCGTCGTTGTTATAACAATAGAAATTAGAAGAGAGCTGTTTCAATAGATCTGTCGTATACAAGTAATAAAACGATTTCTCATTACGTATTACCACTTCGATTGCCGCGTCACCCATACGTATGTGACGAAGCTATTTGCTCATATAATTTGTATATTGATTTATAAGCTAGCTATTTATAAGCTATTATCCTAATTTATAGTATCGAGAACGTAAGAATGTTGAAAAAATAATTTACGTCAAACACAACTTTCAAACTTCGACATCATTGAATAAAATACTTCAACTTCATGAAATTTTTGATATTGTCAACATAGTGCTCAAGAATGATTTAAAAAAAGATGTGTTTTCAAGAGTTACGATCGTGATGACGGAAGGTCGCGTTATTTTGAAAGTCGAGGAATCCGTCGGGACCCGAGCACCCGAATTCCAGAAACCGGTGTCCGGGCGTGTAACGATTCGGTAACGCCTAAGTTTATCGCTCCGGACATTCTTGAACTTGTAGCTCGCACGGCAATATCGGCTGGGTGAGCCGCGAACTTTGTGGGTGGGTGATTACTCTCTCCCGGTTGATGCCGTGGCCGTCGTTCGGCGGCGCACCGAGTAATTTTAGCGATGACACTCGGCCAGATGCGGGGTCCCGCGATTATGCACAGTAATTCCGCGTTAAAAATATCCCGACAATAAATTTTCGTCCAAAAGCGGGAATGAGTACCACCTGGGGATCACCGAAGATTCCATTTGCACGGAGTCATCGCCGTGCAACCACTGCGAAAGAAAGCGTGTTCGTGTGGCCGAGGTGACCACCAAACGATAATACATAACGACGTTTCGATTTATAAAACGACGCGAGCCATCCGTTACGTGTTTGCACGCTCTCCGTTTTAATCTCCGAATTTCGTCTGGGTCTTTTGTAATCGTTCCCGAAAAAGAATCGCTTGTTTTCAGTGAATCGTTCATTCTTCTGCGGTATTGATAAATAGTTGCAATCGAGAAATATGGCGCTACGATTCGAGAGATTTCAAACATTCGACAAATATCAAATTTGACGCGCATCTTGTGCAGTCAGATCTTTAATAAACCCCGACGGCAATGCTGTCTTTCACAGTTCGTTACACATCACTTCTCACGAACCTTCTCGCACGAGATTCTTCCAATGCGTCCAGTAACTCGCGTAACAACGTCAGGATTATAAAACAATTTTATTACATTTCATCATTCGTCTCCAGACCATTCGCTATCGCCGCCACAGTCCATAAAAACCACGAGTCCCGTCCAATGATCATCCGAGACCATAGTCTCAAACACAGTAAAATATAAACCTACCAAATGGATTGCAATTATTCAACTGTGAAAACCAATACAGGTTTTGCGCTCCAAATTAATCTTTTCCTGGATCGTGTTCTCTTTGTTGCACTCCAAATCGATCCTTTTGTAGTTGGTATTCACCTATCAGCGAATTAAATTCACTTATTTGTAAATCGCTTATACTAAAGATCAGAATAGGAGAATTACATTAGTAAAAAGATGAATAAGATCTGTAAAAGAACTAACTCCTAGCGCTCGTTACTCCAGCGTTAATCCTAATTACTGAAAAGCGATTTAAGAAGCTGTAATTTGCATGGAGATCCACAGACCAACGATCAATCCCGAGACCGACGGATCGACCTTCGTTAACGATCCGAGCACGGATCGTAATTTTAGAAATGATAGCGCGAGGCTGCGTGCTGTCGCGGTGTTCGAGCGCTTGTATCTCTCTGTGTCGTTGTCTCTTCTCCTTATGAGAACGAAGGACGCCTGTTCTCTCCTTCCTGCGTCCTTTTGTGCTTTCTGGGAAACGTGTGGTGTCGGCTTGTGTGTAATACGTCGTGGTTGTTCCCGTCCGCCGATTGGTCGCCGCGATAATGGCGAACGCGAGGCTCCGTCGCTACGTGAGCTGCGACTCGAGCCGAGTCATTAATATCGTCGTACCTCTCTGGACGTGTGCGCACATTTTCGTTCCCGCCGATGAGATCCGTCTGGTGACTGACAATCGGTTTTTCTATCATGTCCCGGCGTGACATCGGACACGTACCCGCTCGAATGCGACGAGCGTTTACATCGCTAATTCACTTTCGCCCGTAAGTGGACTGTGATTTCCAGTTTTTAATAACGAACCTCTAAATACCCACGGAATTCAATAATCCGATCTAAAAATTGCCTATCTTTTCTCTGTCATTAAATGTTTTGTCAAGAAACGTATATTTCTGTTATTTAATGAGAAATGAGGAAATAGGTAAATTAAATGGCGTACCAAATGTTTGATTTGGCGACGATTTTTATAAATATTATCGACAAGGATACATACCGAGAATATTTTCTTCAGCGAACTAGGCTACGCATCGAAACCATAATTAATGGGAAAAAGCAGCTGATGTCAGCATATCGACGTTCGTTCTGAAAGGGTAGAAACTCCGTAGAGATAATTGCATACAGGAGTTGTTTTAGTGTAACATCATTAATACACTATTAGCCTACATTTGTTACGAGTCTGGAAGCTTATAGATTATAGACGGCAGTGTATACACCTATGACAATCCAAGTGCCAATTGTATTACTCACGCAAGCGTGGTGAACCCCAGAAGATTTATTTCGTGGAACCGCTGATAGCTTCGTAACGTCATAGCTTCATTCGAGAAACGCTACCAAAAGCCTGATTTCTCAAGCCTTACAAATTCCGCTTCTTCTCCACGCTGACAAAAGTAAGTTCATCCTATGAATGATTGATTACAAGTGTCTGCGATACATAAAAAGAATCTACGTGTCTTAAAGAAACACGAATCATGATCGATGCTGAAACGGAAGCCTTCGGTTCTCCTCGCGTTTCAGAGCCACTAAATTGGAGGAAATATTAATTTCAATTGGCCATCGGCATCGTGCACAGATCTTGTTCAGCCCCCAATAACAATGTATCTAGTGGCACTTCTCAACCCACTCGACCGCTATTTTCGTTCGACGGTGTAGTCGCGATTGGGCAGGACCTGTAAACAGAATTCGACGATCGTTGATTACGGGGAAGGGTAGAATCGTTACGAGTGTCGCGATAATTCATAGTAATTTTAGCGATGATGGTGCCAGCGATAATGATGCGCGTACCTTGAAACGTCATTGCACGAACGATCTATCTGGCTCGTGCGATAGCTTATCGGCTATTGAATCACGGATATTTTTATGGGAAGATCTCGTCAGATTAAGCCGTCCAGTGGTATCGCGATCAAGAGGAGGGAAAGATAACGCGCCTTTCCATCGGCTCTTTGTTTCTTCCTTTCTATATTTCTACATTTCTACATTTCTTTCTTTCTGCGTTTCTTTCTTCCTGCATTTCTTTCCTTCTACGCACCTTACCTGCTACGTTTATTTCTTCCTAAATTTCCTCTTTCTAAATTTACTCCTTTCTACATTTTCGCATTATCTTTCCTTTTTGTTCTTTCTCTCTTTTTGTTCTTTTCTCTGCTGGCCTTGTTTTTTGCCGACTGGGGTCGTTGCGCAAGTTGCCTGCCATTGAACGAAATCGTTTATTGGAATCGGTTGTCAAACGTTGCTCAACGCGGATAATACAACGAACTTCTTTTATCCCAGCAACGCGGTGGCCATCTAATGCGCAGTCCAGCTTTCGAGGGCGGGCGATCGACACGTTCCACAGCTGCCAGTGAAAAACCATTTGTTTCCCAACCGTTTCATGATCTCGTCGCACCTGGCCGAGCCGAGCGTTTATACTGTTGCACGCTCGTCGAACTGTGTGTGCAGCCGTTGCTTGCGCTCTCTGTGCTACTGGTACCTACAGATAAACGGATAGCTAGATAGTCGCAGGGTATTAATGGGCGAGCTTCTCCCAACGTTTCGGCGACCGTCGAGTTCGCTTACTTTCCGTGAGTCACCCTGATGCTCTTACTTCTGGGATCGTTGACTTCTTTTTCTTGCATCGGACCACTCGGTTCTTGAGCAATCGGTGTATTCTATGATACATGTTCCTGTTAAGGAAAGTCTGAAATCTGTACCCCTTAGACCGGGAAACTACGTGCGTGTATCGAAAACAATTTCGTCACCAGACCGCATACTTTTGTGCAAGTTATCATGTTAAGTGTCGAATATCAACTCCAAAAATTGTCACGATATCAACGCCATTTAATTAACACTAAGTGTGCAGAACGCGTCAAAATGTCGTATTCCGAATTGTTTAGTTTCCAATTATTGCAATAATGAAGATACATTTAGGGGGAATTTATTTAATAAGTATGTTCCATTCGACATATATTATGATAAAAATCGCTGAAAATGCAAATAAGCAATATAATAATTCAGCAATATAAAATAGTTGCATATTGAGTTCCGTAATCTTAAAGAAAGCGAAACTAAGAGATTAAAATTTACCATAGGAAATATGTTTTACATTCTAAATAATAGCATCCAATTTGTTCAATATATCGCAATCAAGTTGAGTATTAAAGCCGGCTTAAAAATTTCTGTCATATGCAACCGACGCGACACTCAACGCGTTGAACAGCGAATCTTTTAAGTCGATGAAAGTAACGTAACATATAAACGTTTTCGAATATTCCTTCTGAATTCTTCAACGCGTTAGAGTTTAGGTAACAGTACTATACTCTGGTGAAACAGAGGAACGAAAACGCAAGTCCGAAGGATTAATTAATATAAAACTGTTGTTTGCCATTACAGTTGGTATCCTTGGACGGTCTGCACAGCGGAGTGCCGACCAGAACGACGCCGACGCTGACGCCGACGACGCTCCGCAGTATCGAACAGACGTTCTTGGAGCTGACCAGCGAGTCAGCGTCGCACAGCCGCGAAGCCGGGTTCGTGCCGCCGCTGGTCGAACCATCGCAGCCGACCCCGGCGCAGACCCAGAACACGGCGGCGCATCACATAATCACGACCAACGCCGCCCCGGTGGCAGCCAACACCACCCTCGTGGAGTCCCATCAAACACAGCCGCAGCAACCAGCCAGGCGCAACATGGGCGGCAGAAGGCCCACGAGAACGATCGGGATGACCCCGGAGGAGGAGGAACGGCGACAGATCCGCCGGGAGAGGAACAAAATGGCAGCAGCGAGGTGCCGCAAGCGAAGAATGGACCACACCAATGCCCTGCTAGAAGTGAGTACCCCCATGTCCATCCCCAAATCTTGGCTCTTTTCTATCTTAGCTGATCTTCCTCAGGACGTAAAAGACGTGGATAGGGACTAATATTTGTCAGCATGGAGTACCTGTTAGCAAGTCAGATTGTTGATGAGATACCTGATGACACATGTTTAGAAAATTGGGATCTTTAAGTATGTGAGACAACTCGAGATCGTCCTATTATCTTAAAGAAAAAGGGTGGGGGTGTTTCTGATGATAGACCCGTGATCGATCTCGCGGCTCTTATCCCAGAACCGTTGAGGCATGGGATCCTAAATTTTTCTAAAGAATTTTCAAACATACTCTTGAGATTGAAAACGAAGAACCAGCCTAACCAATGTTGTTCTCTTTCCGCAGGAGACTGAGGGTTTGGAGCAGAAGAAACAGAACTTGCAGGAGGAGATCCACCAGCTACAGCAGGCCAAAGAGGAGCTTGAATATATTTTGGAGGCCCACCGCGCCGTTTGTCGACGTCATTCCGCGTCTCCCCCGGATGTGAAGCCCGTGATAAAGTCAGACCTAGCGACCGAGGATCAATTCACCGAGAACGATAACACGATGGGCAAACAGGATACGTTGAACGCGAACATGAGACCGAACCGACCGAACTCGTTGCCGGTCGGATTCGAAAATAACAACCGACCGAACTCGTTACCGATCTTTACTGAGCCGAAGGAGAGACCGGACACGTTGCCGTTCAAGACGGTGGAAACACCGGCATTCATGAAACCATCGATGGACGTGGCAGGGATGCCGATCACGACCCCAACCAGCGGCATACCGTTCAATTTCGAGTCGTTGATGGAAGGTGGCACCGGTCTCACGCCAGTCTCCACGCCCATGATCCCGTCCTGCTCGTCGCAGCAAAGGAACAACCTGTCCGCCGTGGATCTTAGCTCCCCAGACGCGAATCCACCGAAGCTGGTGAGCTTGTGACGCCAGGAGGACCTCGAGTACGGATCAAATGAAGACGATCCGGAATGAATGGGGTCACGTCTCTTGCTATTGATACTTGTGCGGATTAATCGTAGAGTTGTACAGAAGACGAGGACGAAGTAACCGAAGGAGGATGGTGATGATGAAGATGACAATGAGGAGGAGGAGGAGATACCATGACGCGAAAGGAAGCTTGACGAATTTCTTTTCCACATCACCTAGTTGTTGCCATACGTCGACTATCGCGAGAAAACTATTGATCTTGTTGGGCAGTATTAAACGGAGACCTTCTGCAACGTATTTGTCTTTTCCCTTCATTGTTGCGTGTTCAATTAGCGGGATATCAAGTAGCGTTCCCTGCCCAAAACCGGACAACACCACGTAACTGGATGCATTTCTATTAAAACAATATTGGAAACATTGATTCGCTGTTTGTTTAATATAAACCGCCTCGACGAAAAGCGGCCGCTGCGAATCGCGTGTAGTACAGCGGAAGACAGATACGATGCAATAAAAGGATGTCGTTGCACTCTCTGTTCCACTGATTGCATTCGACGAACGCGCGATTGCTACGACGCGATTCGCGAAAACGGTTACCCTTGTCACGAGATTTTGGTACCCTATTTGCCTTTTGATCGACCATCGAGCAAATTGTTTTCTATTTCTTATGGTCCAATGGTGAGGAAATTTTCGATTCGTTTCGAGGCTGGAGAGAGATAAAGAGAGTTTTCTTGTTGCCGCGTTTCAGAGGCGTGCATCGGTAGCCGGGAGTATATTCGTCGAGCGAAGTATTCTTTTTTTCTTCATACGAAGCTCGAGGGAAAAATACGGCGATCTCAATACGTTTCGAAATAGAAAATTAATTATGTAACTTGGCGGAAACGTGAACGAGCGCGATATTTGTCCAGTGAGTATCTGAAACAGCTGGTTCTTAACGAAATTCCGAGTACGCTGTATTTTTTACCCTCTCGGGCGAGAACAGTCGCGAACGATAACGGTTATCTGCACGCGCAAGTGATATGTAATTGTATTTAAACTCGTAACGTTTCACGCAAACAAATTAGGATGTAACGACGAGCATATTAATAAGATTGTCACGTTCTTTTTTTTCTTTCTTTTTATAAGAAATCGAATTTAAGTCAGGAAAATTTTATACTATTACGGTAATTGTATACGGAACGAGAACCGTGTGTAGACTTTTTAAGGCAATCGATTATAGAGCTCAAAACCTTACATAGAATAAGAACCATCGTCTTTGAATTGCGCCCAACCATTCGATTGTGTGTGTCGCACAATTCAAAGGTAATTCGAGCGGCTCAACGGCGACGAGGTGTATACAGGGTGTGCCTAAGTTGTTGCATCATCGTTGCAAGGAGTTGTTTGGTAGCACGATTTAGGAACGGTGCCTGTGCAACTGTACATTTCACTGAGTTTTTGCCTTGGAACTCGTCCCCCGAGCCGTTTCCATGCAATATTACGAGAAGATTTCTGTGCAACTGACGTGTTTGCAAGTCTCATCCCATTTTTAACATTTAATCCCTCCATACATATAATAATATATACGCATACATATATTTTACTATGTATGACATTTTTGCATGATCTTAAGCAATATTAATATATTTATACGCGATGGTCGATTGCGAGGCCGATCATGAACTTTTGCAGAACCAAGATCTTTATTTTCTCTCCTGGAGTCAAGCCCGTCGGGGATTTGCGTACCCGATTCCCGCGATTCGGCCCCGCAATCGGCGACCACGGACGACGATCATATAAGAAAGATTGTAACGCACCATTGATAATGCTGCAATATATTTTGATTAGATTGAAAGAATAAAACGCGAAGCTGAACATGTAATTAGTCAAGAATAATATAATGACGTGTTTCAATCGTACTCCTTACGAATCGTTACTCCTTCTAGGTGTAAGCGTGTTCGCTGTCTTCGTAGCGTGTGCCCCACGAAGACGGCGTTGTTTTCGAAGGTAATCGTACGGTGATACGTGCAAATAATTTTTACGTTAGAACGTCCGAATTTACATCTTTGTAAAGTTGAACTGCTGATTTCTTAATACACAAGATTTAAACAAAATAACACGATGGTGTCAAAGAGATTAATTGTTTTCCTATCGTCACATAACCATTTATTTCTAGTTCTGTTAATGTTCCATGTATTTTACACCAATACCAATAATCTTCTAATTGAATCCTGTGATCCTCTTAATCGCTTCTGCTTCGCTGCTCGGATCCAACGGTTCGTAGTGATCAAATTCCAAAGAAAACGTTGCGTGGCCCGACGACAGTATTCTCAGCGTTGTCGAGTAGCCTAAGAGCTCGGCTAGCGGAGCGAAACACTTGATCACCTGTGTATAGAACGTACATTCGCATGATATTAGGTTTCCAAGGATAGGAAAGTACAAGTGGATCGTACAGTCGCATAGAAGTTGGCAGAGTACGAGAGAAAATCGATCGGGAACCAATTAAAATAAACTTCCTGCAATTGGTAAAAATATAAAAGCTAGATTTTGAATTTGATTAAGCTTGTGTACTTACACTGACTAGATACTTGTACATTAATTACGTAAATTTTACATGCAAAAAATTAATATTGTACTGCCATCTTGGAATTAGTTAGATTTCTTTTGGATCGCGAGTTTTTAAAGTTGCTACGACAAAGGAAACAGCTCTGATGCTACTAGACATATAAATCAGATGTCTAAAACTCTTAATTACCTTGTTCTGACCGCGTACATCGATATCTAGTATTTCTGCCCGCCTCTTCGGCAGATCTCCTAAGACACCGGATGAGTATTCTTCATTCACCACAATCTCCAGCTTCATTATCGGCTCCAACAGTTGAACCGAGCTCTCCTGCATCAACTAAATATACGACATTTTACAAAATTGGCTCATCGAAACTATCTTTTTTTTCAATTTCTGCAGTCTAATCCTTAGGAACTATTCAACAGTATTTCTCGCGCATTTAATCTACAAACAACATTAAAGTAAATGGTTGCATATACAATTTATCCACAATTAATGTCCAATAAAGGAACTACATCGGCAAATTGTTGATCACTCTGTGTTAAAAAAAAATTGACTGGCATGGGAGAAACACAGCTACAGTTGCAAATCGTTCTTCATATCGAATCTAGCCTCGTTTTTTGGCAGCGAGACAGTCGGTAAACAAACAAGCGAACGAAAAGATGTAAATTTTAATGTGTAAATCCACATTAATGATTCCCGATTTGGGCAAATAATTTCGAGGTTTAATGGTTGCTGGATATGTCTCCCTATTATACAGCATCAGCGACAAGCCATTAGAGTACTGGAGCAAACATCAATCGCAGTCGGGTCGTATTCGTAAGATCCTCGATTCAGATTTGCTAGAAAATGTACGTCTGTCTACACGTATGTTAAATAAACTTACTGCCCGCTTAATTCTACGCGGTTCTAATTAATATCAACCGGAAACGATCGGCAGGTCATTGAGGTACAGGACTTGGAACAACCTAACGACTATGGAACCTCTATCCTTTGTCCGCCTGATCCGTCACAGTTTCTCAATATCGAATTACCGATTCTGGTTATTATCATAAGAAACCTGAACTTACACTGTCGCTTACAAGTGCAGGTAAATAAAATTATAAAATTACATCGGACATAATTGAAATGAATCAGTTGTGATCGGTAGGTTTAGTGTTAACTAACACGTAACCGGTTGAACCGCAGGTAGTGGACACCCAAAACTGTCTGCATCATTTTCAATTTACCAATGCAGAATCTGAGAGGTACAACTCCAGGGGTGTAATATGTCGCGTGAGGGTGAAACTGGAAACCGGATGGAACAAATTAGAGCTGAACCTGTCGCAATTAACACAAACCGCCTTCAATAGCATTTATGCTTCCACGCAGAGACTGCAGATATACGGCAACTGCCGTCTCCGGAGAATCTATTTCATAGACAAGCACTATGATCATCAAGAGGTATCCCCTGAACTTTACCATAATTTCCTGGATTCTTACATGTTGAAATGGGGTATCCACGGCGTAGACAAATCAACCCAAACCAATACCAAGAGAACCAAAAGCAGAATTAGAGAGACTAATAATCAAAAGGACTCGACAAAGGTTTTTAACGAAGACAATACCTACACCGAAGGGAACATTGATACCAAGGGCACCAAACAGAAACTGATCGATCAGAGTTTCCTGCGAAATTTGCAGATCAAGAATGATTTATTGATCAACGACTTCTTCGATCGACAATCCGGCAAGTTACCGCGAGCGACAGAATTTAAACAACATGCAAAATTAAAGCGTTATGCTTTTCGGATGATGGACACGACCTCCAAGTGCTACGACATATCAGACGATACATTCAAAAAGATCAATATTCTCAAAACTCTCACGGATACACAGACGACCAATGAGGAGTTAACAAAAAAAGAAGAGGCTGCAAGAAGTATACAAGACAAATGGCAACATAGATACTATCTGCGTCACGAAGAAGCGAAGAGCTGTGATCCAATCAAACATAATGTGAAAAGAACCATGTTGGACCGTAAACCTAAGTCTATGTTAATTTTGTCAGAAACGAAGGATTACAGTGAAATTAGAAAAGTTGTACAGCCTAAGAAAGTAAGCTTGACGATGAAACATCAAGACAGCAACATACTTGTCAAATAAATGTGGATATATTTACAGTATATGTATTTTCATTTGATCTCAGGAGATATTCTAGTCTAGAATATCATACTTTAGACTAACTTCGATATTCTTCTATGTAGAAATACAAAATAATAAACAGAAGATACGCATTTTAAAACCCTAGGCTTCTCAAATAGAGTATCCCATTAGAGAAATAAAATTACCTTTCTGATGCACTGAGCAACAGCAGCAGTAATGATCACTGGTGCAGTACCAGATTTGTATTCCAACCAATGTAACTTTACCCCCATATTTATAACTGGGTAGCTTAGCTTTGGTCCATGCAAAAGAACTGATTTTACACCATTTTTTATAGCTTTCATCACCTTCAAAGGTATGGCATCAATGTTTGCAATGCAATCCGGTGATCTGTCTAGTAACAAAGGCTCGATTTCCATATAATTTGGTATCAATGACATGGTTACTGTTACTGAATGTTTACTTTTTCCTATTTCGTATTCAGAACTGAAAGTATCTTTAATAGAGTTTGTTATTGTCTCCCTGTAAGCAATTTGGAGTGGTCCCAATTCTGCATCAATTTTAAACTCTGATCTGATTCTTTCTTTGATAACTTCTAGGTGCAGTTCACCCATACCAGCAAGCACAGTCTGCCCAGTTTCACTATCTTGAGTTACTCTTAAGCTTGAATCTTCTCTCTCTAGTTGCTGCAGTGCAGATTCCAAAGCTGCTTGAGCAGAAAGTGATGGTGCTTCTATTGAACAAAAGAAAACGGGCTCTAGTATTCTCGAATTGGAAGTCCAAAATTTCTCCACATCTTTTGATACAATATCTTTTTGCGATGTCAGCTTTGTTATGACTCTATTGGCTGTTGATGCATTGGTTGTCACTAAATCACCAGTTGTGGTACTTTTCAATCCTGCTACTGCTGCAATGTTACCATTACCAATATTGGATACTTCTTTATACTCATCTGCACAAGCAACATATAATTTGCTAATTTGTTCAGACACTTCTTTCTGAATGTTATATACTTTTGCATTTCTCTCCATGGTTCCAGTATAAATTCTGAAGAAGGTAATAGGTCCCTTTTGTTTATCATATACAACTTTAAACACTCTGGCAGACAAACTTTTGTCAAAAGAATGATAATACTTCAAAGATTTATTCTTATCAGGAGATGGTAGATACAAAAGGATGCCGTCCATTAAAGGTTGCACACCCATATTCTTATACGAACTGCCTAAGAGTACAGGAACACCTTTCATATTTATAGTAGCCCTGTACAAAGAGTCTATCAGCAATTGTGGAACAATAGTGTCCAAAGATTCTTGTTCAATAATTACATCTGCTAGTTTGTCATCCATGTTAGATAGTTTATCAGTTAAGTGTCTACGCTTCTCAACTGCCATTTCCCACAAACTTTTGTCTTCTTTATCAGATAATTTTAGTTTTCTAAATTTTGAACCTTTATCATCTTTAGCGAAAATCATTTTTTCTAATGTAATCACATCCACTATGCCTTCCAGAGAGCCTTGATGTTTGATCGGAAATTGTATAGGTAGTGCCTCTATATGTAATTTAGATTCAATAGATTTCACACTTGCTTCGAAATTTGCGTCCGGTCTATCCATTTTGTTTACATAAACAATTTTTGGTATCTTGTATTTATCAGCCTGTCGATACACAGTCAATGTTTGAGCCTCCACACCTGCGGAACCATCGAGTATAATTACTGCTCCATCTAACACTCTCAAAGTTTGTTCTACCTCCATGGTGAAATCAATATGCCCAGGCGTATCTATTAAATTAATACGATGTTTTTTCCATTCAAATGTCACCGCTGCTGAGGTAATAGTTATACCGCGTTCACGTTCTTGCTCCATATAATCCGTTACTGTATTACCA
Source organism: Augochlorella aurata (assembly GCA_028455555.1). Lineage (NCBI taxonomy): Eukaryota > Metazoa > Arthropoda > Insecta > Hymenoptera > Halictidae > Augochlorella > Augochlorella aurata. The sequence continues at coordinate 4,537,621 of CM052162.1, forward strand.
TGATGTACTTCTCCCATACATCTAATAAGACCGGAATAAAATAACATTCTTTCTGTGGTAGTCGTTTTGCCTGAAAAATCATTAAGAATCACTTTTGTGACAGATAAATCAGACATTAATAGGTTATATTACAAACATATAATAAAAGTGAACGAACCGGCGTCGATATGAGCCAAAATTCCGATATTACGGATTTTTGAAACTTCATGTTCTCCATTTTCACAATTCACTACTTTCGAATTCTTTTGTGCGTACCGTTTCTGAAATTTACACCAAGAAGTTGTTATTAACCTACGTTTCAACATGACTTCTAACCTATTCAGATACGTACTATATAATCAGACAATCCATTCATTCATGAAACAATATCGAAATGAACATACTGCATCATTTGTAATCTAATGAAATATATATTTATTGAATTTTTGTATAAATTACAAATATCTAGCTTTAATAGTCCTTTCATCATAATATGTATTAAATTTCATCAATTTCCCTTTCGTTAAAGCATCATAGTACTTTCCTGTACACCTACGTGGCATTAACCCTGAAAGTAATAGATCAATGCAAATAAGTTTTTATGTTAGTCTATCTCTAATCTCAAATAGAGACAAATTAAATATAAATTAATTATTTATTATTACTTTACCTGCACTTTGAGCCATCAAGATCATTGTAGAAATTCTTTTTTGTTGCACTTTGCACAGACCAGTAATTCTACGTGGTAGTATACAACCATCTGACCTTATGAACTGACTAAGTATAAGGACGTCCTAAAAAAGTTTTTAATTTACTAGAAAGTATTAAAAATTAACATACCTTGATTTTTTAAAATACGAAAACGAGCTCTTACTGTGTGCTTAATATCGAGACCCGCAGAACAAATTGGACAAGCTCCATTTTTAGGTTTCAGAAATAATTTATCCCTTTCATCTGGTTTTATCACTGCTTCAATTACTAAATTATTCCCTTCTTTTTTCTCAATAACTGTAAAGAAAATTAATTTAAATATTTGCTTGGAAATTTTAGAAATTTAAGTTTAGAAATTTAACTCGTAGAATCAGGATAAACTACAACTAATATTTTCATTTTTAATCGAAACTAATGAATTTTGCTCACTTTGTTTAAGATAGGTCGTAGCAGACAGTGAAATATTTCGGTTTTGTGTGGGCAACTGTATATTTCTTCCAATATTTTTAACAAACCAAAACAATGCAGACATTTTGGTTAGGTACAATCGTCCCTCAATTCAAGAGCTTATTCTTCTCCCAATCAGAGCTCTCAACATCCTGACTGTTCGTGGAATTTCCATTCAAGGCCAGTGTGTCTATTGGTGACTTAGTGTGACCAATGGAATCAAGGTTTCTGGCCGGAATCTGGTCCAAGTGGCGGAAAGAAAACCTCACAAATAGGATTGGATGATTCCAATTGATAGCCAATGAAAATCCATTAGTATCACCCAAATCAAATCCCATTTGTGATGGATAATTCTCCCACTCCTACTTTTCCAGAAGAAAGATCGTTCTCTAAATCTGCTCTAAATCAATTGGTCATTGTTTATCGTTGATAATTCGTGAGTAAAAACGTGGATTGTGTTTGCGCTAAAGAAAAAATTACATACTACAATGTGTACTCTCTAATATTAATTTGAATCAAACTGTGTCAGCAGGGAGAATACATATGTGTCTCTGAGACCCAATAATTCATAATAATAAAATATGTATGGCGTATGAAACGTATTAACACCACAAGCTATATTCTTTGTATAAAAGATATTGGTTTTTATACATTAGTTTAATGTATTTATGTACAATTATGGGATCTACTTCTGCATGCTTTTCTTACTTCTTAAGCTGGCGCCATTTTACTGCGCATTCAATTCGCAGTGGATCCGCTCTTAGCTAATCAGAGCAAAGAAAATTTCTAGATGGATGCTCGCTAACGGATCAAGCTTCGGCCTGGAGGTGTGCAGGAGTAGGTCCCATTGCTGATGTATGGACAAAATATGACCTACATACGTATGTGTATGTGAACCTGCCCAAGGGAACTGTGCATATTCACTCAATGCGCATGTACACTCTACGCCACGTAAGTGACAGGCTCTAGACAATATAACAGTGTAACAATTTTAAACACTTGTGAAGTGTATAATCTAGAGCATTGAAAAGGAAACACTACACAATGGTGTCCGTTTTAAATACAGTCGACACCGGACACGAGGATATGATCCATGACGCGGAAATGGATTATTATGGTTTGAGGTTAGCAACTTGTTCCAGCGATAATTCAGTTAAAATATTTGATTTAAAGAATGGATCGCAAAGTTTAGTGGCTGACCTTAAGGGCCATGTTGGTCCCGTTTGGCAAGTTGCTTGGGCACATCCTAAATTTGGAAATCTTCTAGCATCTTGCAGTTATGATCGGTATGTCACAATCTTTTGTTGGTACCTTAATATTTACTGGTATCTTATATTTACTAGAAGCTATTGTTCAGTTGAACAATTTGATATTATTCTATTCGTTACTCTCTTATCATAGGAAAGTAATCATTTGGAAAGAGTTAGGGGTATGGACTAAAATTTATGAACATACTGGACATGACTCTTCTGTAAACTCGGTAGCCTGGGCACCACATGAATTTGGACTAATCCTTGCCTGTGGAAGTTCTGATGGTTCACTAACTATTCTCACTAATAATGGAGACACATGGGATACACAAAAAATTTCAAATGCTCATACCATTGGATGCAATGCTGTAAGTTGGTGTCCTGCTATTGAGCCTAGTTTCGATGCTACAGGAACTCAGAGAAATGGACCAGTAAAAAGATTAGCTACAGGTGGATGTGATAATTTAGTAAAAATTTGGAAAGAAGCAGGTGACAGGTGGATTGAAGAAGATAAATTAGAAGCACATAGTGATTGGGTAAAATCTCTGCTCTATTTTAAGTTAATTATACATATAGTAGTCACATTTTTCACCATTTCAAATTTTTAAATATAGGTAAGAGATGTAGCATGGGCACCTGCAGTGGGACCATCTAAAGCTGCCCTAGCTTCTTGTTCACAAGACCGTCGTGTAATTGTATGGACATCGAATGATTATTCTAGTTGGACACCAACTATACTTAATGTTTTTGATGATGTTATATGGAATGTCAGTTGGTCATTGACTGGTGGTATATTAGCAGTTAGTGGTGGCGATAATAAGGTGTCTCTTTGGCGTGAAAATACAGAAGGACAGTGGACCTGTATTTCTGAGACAAACAAGGGCCAAGGAAATCTAAACAGTACTGATCAGCGTGCACTGTAATATCAGAGAATACGATATAGGATTATTTTGTACTAATAAGCATAAATTAAAGTAATTGTTCTACATTAATAACTATCTCATTCTTTATATTTTTACTTTTATTGCATATCTATACAGAAAGAATTACATGAACAACAACTACAATTTCATTGTATAAGAACAACTACAATTTCATTGTATAAAAAAGATCTTGGTGTACATTCTCTTAACACATACTCCATATAGAATATGTAGGTTCTAAAAATATAAACATCTTTCCGTGAATAAGTCATACGATCGCAATTCAAGTGTTCTAAGAACTGATGTGAAATAAATTAGTAAACATAAAAGCTGTTCCATGATTAATCTTGCGTATATAAAGACGCGGTGAAAACGATGTCTCTCTTAATAATCGTGGAAGCTTCCTCCATTTTCTCTTTCAAAACAGGATCACCGATAGTCATCGCTGCATTTTTAACATCTCTTAGTGTTTCATTTAATTGTTGAATACATCGTACTATAATTCCTTCTTGTACATCCGTTTTTTCCATTATTTCAGCAAACGACTTCGACTGTGCCCAATCATAAACCACTTCCACTAAACCAAAATTTAGTGGTTGTAATGTCGCCAATTGATAGATTTTTTCTAAAGTCCCCAATTGAGTATATATTTGCTTTAATTCGTTACATCCCTAAATCAGAAACAAGGAATGAAATAAGAATAGCAATTTTCGTTACGAAAGTATATATAACTATACCTTCTTTAATGTTGGTGGAATATTTGGTTCAACGCTTGTTCTTTGTTGGAATACAAGAGTAGACAACAGTGCTGCTATTTCCGCTGGTTGAAGTACCGTTAAAACATTTTTAAGAATAAGTTCTGTAATTAGTAACTCATTAGTTCCTATTTGCAGAGCAACACGACCTTTTAATGCAACTGAAAGAAACATTTTCATGGTTAACGTTTACTTATTTATAATGATAATTCTTTCCGAAGTGACTCTATACTATACCTCTTTCATTGTTGTCTATGTATCCTAATTCTTTGAGAAGAGCAACAGCGTTTGTATACTCAGGATAAAGACTTAATTTTTCATCACTGAGCCTTAGCTGAAGCTTTTTTCTCGAATTTTCCAATTCACTTCGGTCAAACACTGATTCAAACTGTTCTTCAAAATTTGACATTTGCGCACAGCTCATGTTATCCACCTTCTGTTTTAATTGAAGCAAATGTGGTATTTTCATGTCAACGTCGTAATTTAATTTCATCTCTACAAAAGGTTCCATAATAGTAGGCATACGTGCAGCATTCAAAGACAGTGACATCAAGTCTTGCTCAGCAAGTTTATAAGTTGGACCAAGTGGATCATTTCTAAAAATTATAAATAAATCAAAATACAAAGTATTCAGTACATGTTCTCTATTTGTAATGATAAGGAAAAGAATAAATATATATATATATATATATATAAACACACACACACACATATACCTTTTTTTATTTTTTCTCGTACTAAAGAAACATTCGAAGAACAAATTTTGACAAGAAACGAATGGCGTAAGTGTATCATTCCAACATTAATGTTGCTTACCTAAATCTCGGAAGTTGCCTCTTCTCCCAATCCGACAGGACCAAAGGACAAGATACCTTAATTGCGAGACTAGTTACTTCTAATACGTTCCATATGGGTATAGTGATTACCTCGCTGGTTGCAACTCCAATGGGCACATATAATTCTTTCTTTGTCAAAGCAACAATATCGTACCATCGTGAACTCTTAGCCTTAGGACCTCCTAATGACTCGTTTTCAATAGACTTCGATACTTCCGAATCTTTAAGGATCAATACCCTAAACTGTCTCATACCTTTACTCTGAACGCTAGCCAGTAGCAAAGCTAATTTATTATAATGGTTTTCAAATGATATAAGTAATACCTTACCAGGTACTACATTTTTCACCATCCTTTTCTGAGTTTCAAATATCAAGGGTTTCAAATACTGTGAATACTCTACGAAATCAATAGCTGCTCTATAGAAGTCGCAAAGTTTTCTTTGCGTTTCGGTCAGAGGTGGTAACTTCGAGAGTTCATCTTCTACTTTTTGCAATTGAGCTTTGTCAGAGCTCTGTTTTATGGCTAGTGGAGATTCTTTGAAAGATCTACGTATCATCGCTTCAACCGATACCGACTCGTTCACTCTTCTCAAATTTAACACCATGGAGTATGTAACTTTGAATTTAGATTCTAATTTCTGAGCCTGACCACACATCATGGCATTTAACTCGCTATAATGTGGTACTAACGTTCTACACATAATTATAACCATTCCTGCTGTATCGTGGCCTCTACGACCTGCACGTCCAGCCATTTGTGTGTACTCAGTAGCATGAAGTATTCGGAAGTTCGTACCGTCAAACTTTTTAATTGAATCGAAAACTACAGTTCTCGCTGGCATGTTTACACCCATTGCAAACGTTTCCGTTGCAAACAATAACTATAACATAATAAACATTGAGTAGAATAATGTCTTGTAAAATTAATTATGTTACTAAAAAATGGTACTTTATACTATACTGACAACAATAGGCAAATCTTAAAAGACAACAAACCTTCACAATTCCATTTTGAAATAGCATTTCTACTATTTCCTTCAAAATTGGTAAGATACCACTGTGGTGAATGCCAATACCATTTTGTAGCAGCTCTTGCATTACGAGAACTTGTGGCAAGTCCCTATCAGTGCCTTTCAAATGTTTTATATTATTTTGAAAAAATGTTCTGATAGTATATTTTTCACTTTCATTTGTGAGATCAACGTGTCTCAGTAGAACAGCGCTTTTGTCACACCGTTTACGCGATAACATAAATACAACCACTGGTAACATATTCTAAAATTTAAGGAAAATAAATATATATAGTTTAATAACTATATATAGTTAAATAACTGATTCTTAAATGAACCCAGTACAATCATACTTCGCTTTTAAGATGATCTATAAAAGCGTGCCATAACACATGCTCCTGATGATTGGTCGTTCTTTTTATCTCTTTATCCTTATTTTTTGAATCTTTGGTACTTACTGCTTTGCGCCATCTGTAAGTGTATACGTAGAAAATTAATACATGAAATATGTAATTTGGATGAAAACAATTATAATCGTTACCCTTCTTGTAAAAATTGACCAGTTTCATCTAAGACTAAAAATTTATTATCTCTTGTTCTGCCATCAGTTCCAGTGTACAAGTAATGTTCAAGTGGTACCGGTCTTTTGAGAGTGCTTATCACATACATTTTCTTTTTTTTGATACGACCGACCCAGTCAGCGAATACTAACGGATTTGGAACAGTTGCAGACAACATTACAATGTTAACTGTTTTTGGTAAAAGAATGACGCTCTCTTCCCAGACGTGACCACGCTGAAATGAGAAAATAGTGAAATGAAATATTTCACAAAACAGAAAAGTTACAATTAAAGTTATACCTACATCATCATTATTAATATAGTGCACTTCATCAAAAATAACAAATTCCAAGTCTCTTAAAACTTCAGATGCACAATATAACATAGCTTGTAAAATTTCTGTAGTCATGATGAGACATGAAGCATTTGAGTTAATTTGTAATTCTCCAGTTAATAATCCAACACTATCGAATTTTCTCTTAAACTCCCTGTATTTTTGATTCGATAATGCTTTTATAGGAGATGTATATATGACTCTAAAAAGCAATTGCAATTAATACAAGTTATATAAGCTACGAAACTGTTAAATAATACCTTGTCATATGTTTTTGGCTTAAAGCAATGGCATATTCTGCTACTGTTGTTTTACCAGCTGACGTATGAGCTGCAACAAACACGTTGCAGCTTTCTTCTAACTTCAGTATTGCTTGTTTCTGAAAGATATCTAATTCATAAGGAAAACTCATTGCTAGTTCGGGAATACGTTCCTCAAAATTTTTTAATGGAATGGACACATCTAATTGTTCAGCCCACTCTAACTTCATGTTCTCTGCAGGTTTGTCAGAGATTTTCAAAACAGGGACAATTGTTTCTTCTAATAATGGAACAACGTCATCAAACGATGGTTCTTGCACATTCGAAGATTCTTTAATTCCTTCTTCATCTGTTTTTGTTGGTTCTGGTAACCATAATCCCAGAACATTCCGCTCTTCATTTACAATAGACATTAAATTAATTTTATCTACTATTTCTTCGATTTCATTTTTCTCTGATTTAGAAATTTCTTCCTCTTGTGTACTAGCTTCCTTTGGAGTGCAATTGTCACTCTTGAACTCTACACCAACACTGAATCCTTTTGCCAAAGTTCTTAAATTTGTTTCGAAGTCAATTTCTTCCATCAATGAATCCTCTATCATTTTAGGTTCATCAAACCCACCAGGAAAAAATGGAATATTGCTCATATTTCCTATATAAAAATATATATATATATATTTTTTCAAAAGTCAACACTTTAATTTTATAACATCCAACAAAGCAATGGTACAAAATATATTTGATACTTTACCTCTGATACTTTCTACAGAAGGTCCTGGTGCACGTGTCATGGACATAGAATTCCTTGCAGTTTCTCCAACTGATTTTAAAGCTACCTCTGATATTTTTAGACATTTTTGACTAATAGAATCACAATCAAATTTTAAGGTACTACCAAGAGGTGATATATCAAAGTCCAAGAGGGACAAAAT
>CM052162.1:4545718-4650898 GCA_028455555.1 Augochlorella aurata
TTCCATTTTTGACAATCATAGTTTGCATCCGAAAAATCTGAAAAAATACTATAACATGCGGTTTGATATTTAAAAAAAGCCGTATTTTTTTCAAAATTTTAGGAAGCCGTTAAAGGGAGAAAAATGCCGGAAAACCGCGAAATCTAATTTACCCTGTAACTATCCTCACAGACAAGTTACAGGGTTAAAATTTTGCACAGATGAGTTTTTGTTGGTCAGCTATCGAACGGTATATGACTCACTGAAAAATCGCTAAGGGCAGTTTTGACCATCTTATTCGGCTAGGCCCTTTTATACCTGTTTTTATCATTAATGAGACATTTTTGATAAATGCTTTCTTTAATTTTAGCAATTATCCAGAGAAAAGAAAACTGACCGATGCAGATGGAATAGAACAAGGAGTTGTTGGTAATCTGAGTCTTTTGCAAAATGTTACTCTTTCAACACAGCCAGTCAGTTCTTTGGACTGGAGCCCAGATAAGCAGGGACTTGCTGTTTGCACAGCATTTGATCAATGTTTGAGAGTTATTATCACCACAAAACTCAATACCTACTAACTGAACAGATAGAACCACTTGCAAGTTATATGCAAAACGAACGTAGATTTTAAAATGTATCGTTACTGCACAGTGTATTATTAATCTACAGATGAGGAGTAATATTTTGGAAGCACTTCATCATTGCTTCTGAAGTTACTTCTGATTGTACATAATATTATTATTTGTTCTAATTTATATTTTAAAGATAAATAGGCAAAATTTGTAAAAACTAACTCTCATAGATTTATTTCTATTAAACCCTTTTTTTACTGAAGATCGAAGTTTGTCTCATCGTTAGGCTATGGATCACTATGCATTTATGCATTGCAGATTTTTAAACCGTAACAAAACGTATAAATTAACGAGATCTAATTGCATTTTTATTATCTATTTAGAATGAAAAGGAGAATTTTTTCATAAAGGTCTACTTATCATAGTTTCACGATAATGTAATTGTATAGCGGCTACGAAAGATGGCAGCATCATAGTCTTCACGCCCATCGATTTTTCTTCATTTTCTATATTCCTTGCGGTTAGAAGCGTTGCGTAACCTCACTCGAGCGGTCAGATAAAAGCGAATTATATGTCATTGGGCCAATCTATTTAGGATCAGACCCTTATTAAGTGGCAGCCATGCTGTAGAACGACGCGTTATGCAATGGGTTGCCATGTTGGGGCTCTAGGCGAGCCCACGCCAAGTGCACTTATGCCACATTGCTCGAGGTAGCGTTCAGCCGTACAAGGTCAGAAATACTGCGAGTTTAATTACATAAATTAGTTCTTGGCTCTTCCCCTTCTGGTTGTCTCTCCATCGCGTGTTTTTTCATCTCCTGCTCTCCTATCCTTCGCAAAATCACGTTTCAATCGGACAGCGTGTTTCGTTCCTGGCTGTGTTCTCCAAAATGGCGTCTCATAACACGTTGCAGCTGAACTATTTTTATCGAGTTTTACAGTCTAATAATATTAGTACAGTACTATTTATATTTGTTCCTAACAAATCTATTACATCCAATAGTGTACTGAATAAATTTATTAAAAACGCATGGGAGTATCTACTTTTGTGATTCATATACTTTTGCGACCTACACCGAAACAATAACTATTTTAAAAAAATGCCCTACCGCGATTGCTTGGAGATTTTCCGTTTCACATTGCAGATGGCGATTCTGAGTTAAGGCAGACGATTACACCTACATAGACTATACGTAGGAATTCTTTGAGACTCGCATAATTTTGTTAGATACGTTGTATCTACTACTTCTTGTATGCGTATGACTTGGGTCGTTTCTAGTTGGACCTATTCCTCCTTGTTTTCTATTTCCCGAAATATGTCCTCAATTTCTATACTTACGTTAGGCTACTTGTCTCACGTTTCTACCGAGACAATTGCGGCCAATGTTGTGGAGCAGCCGTTTAATCTTCAGCTTGGACGAGAATTCTCGACATCGCCTTAATTTCTAAAACGAACCGCAAGCAAATAAGGATAAAAGGAATAAAGGTATCAAGTGCAAAAATATCTTTATTAATTACCATATCTCACAGATCGCAATGGCAGTGAAAATGCTCGATGGTAATCCATGAAGAATAGTGTGTACCTGATTTTTTAAAATAGAAACGCATTAAACGGTTTTCGCGTAAATACATCAATTACTTTGAATACTTCAATTGCAAGCCTATGATATCTCGCTTTAAAAAAAATGTGTTTCGAATAGGAATTTTCTAAGTCATATTGCGAACGTATGACGCATTTAAAATGCCAGTTTCTTCATGAGCAGGTACATATGTTGATCGATCTCGAAACCGTGTAGGTTGTTTGCATCACCCTGTAACCTCATCAGCAGTCCTCCGAATGATACGTAGGCAGATCTGCAACAAAAGGAAAAAGCGGCTCTAAGTCACATCGAACTCGATAAGGACGTCCATTGTTCCGCTACGAAATCGACTTTCGCATCAAGAACCGATCTCGCCGTTCTCGATGTGAAAATCGACGAATTAAGGAACTATTTATAACGCTTAATTATAGTTACTTCATCGCGATTAATCTTCGTTTAATAATAGATTTAGGAAACAAAAATAGACTCCACACAAATTGAGCAACGAAGTTCTGTCGGCGAACTTAAGAAGTTCTGCGAATCCGAATCGAAAGTCAATCATGACCGTTTCTCCACCCCTGGCAGTATGCTTTTGCGACTGAAATGTAACGATCAATCGTGAACAGTGGTTTCAACAGATTTTCCGTTCGTTCTTGAAGTCTCCGGTTTCCGGTGTTCTTGATCGTAGATCCGCGATCGTCATATAATTGCAGTGCCGATAGCGGTCGTGAATAAGATTAGCCACACAACCAGCTAACCACACTGCCAACATGCCAATCGCAAAAATGTTCTCTCCCAAGGATTCCTGGACCCTTGCCTTCGGCCATGTCGACTCCCTCGCGGTTTCATAAATCCCGTCGTTATGGTGGCGTAATAGGTGTCCTCGAGTTCCACAATGCCGCAGACGTTTTTAAGGAGTTCAAACAGAAAATATATTCCTCGGAAATTAGAGCAGTAAAATTTTCCGCATCGAGCTAACTAGGTTGACTCGTAAAGTTCACGCAAGAAGATGGAACGTTATCTCATTTGGCAAGCAGTTCAAGCGTAAGGAAACTTTTGATTGGTTACGCGCACCAGGATAAGGTCCGTAATATATTCTCAGATATAACATTGTCGTATAACAATACGAATAAAGCCGGATAAAGCTTAATTTTTTAAGAATTTCCACGAGCATCGCATCGGCCCCTTAAAGATAAATCCAGCAGGGATGCTTCGCATTCGCGAGTGCGTGTCGCGATTTGTAATTTTTGAAAAATACGCATCGAACGCATGAGAAACGAAGATGAAGGTCATTCGAGACTGCGCATCTTTATGCGTTTGCGCAAAGAACGCTTATGCCGTTTCGGTTCGAAATTATTAATTTTCCTCGCCCGTCGATGACGAAGATACAAGTTCGCATAAACATCCGCAGTCCGATAGCGATAATAATGATAAATTAACAAATGCTTTTGTACCGAGTGTCCTCCTGCTTCGAGGCAGTGATCGTGCTCCGATCGTCGAACGAGCAGCACTATTCGTTGGCGATACGAGATGACTCTTTAAACGAGTAACAAATATTTATACACGTATTTCGGAAGTTGCGATGCTATCGATTGACCTTGTTCCCAAATATCCGACTATTCCCTAGCGAGAACCGATTATTTTTAACCGATGTATTCTGGGTATCTGCTTCTCCCATCTATTGGCTACTCCGTTTTCACCTAGAGATTGCGTCCTCAATCAAGTCCGGTTCTATATTAAACTCCTCGGTTATCGATATCTGGAGCCTTCGATCCGACATTGACAATGAAAACTCGCGAATCGACTCTTTGAATCGGTTTCTTTACAATAAACCTTAGAAACGCCGCGTCGGTCAGATCCACCATTTATCCGATTATTTTATTTAATAAAGCCAAGTGCTATCGTTTGGAATTTGTATCTCTTAAATTTAATTTCACCGTCCGATTATAAAATCGAAGCTCCAGAATACAATCGCTCGAAAGTTTGGGAACCAAGCTGACGAAAGAAATTCGTCTACTTTCGCGACGATCATTCGCAATCTTAAATACGCTAGTCCGAAGCTTTCGAACGACCGTGTCCGCGGTCTAAACACAAGATATTCAAGATCGATCTCCGATATATCGAAAAGAAGCTTCTTCCGTAACTACCGGTGGACTCCGAACAGCTACTTCCGAAAGGTGACGGTATGAAATGAAATGATGGGAGGTGGGGATGCACAGCATGATTTTTATTGCCATTAGAATTACAACGAGCAGCGGTCAACGACGATGACAAAAAGGCATGTGTGTGATCGTGTCGCGGCGAGAAGAAGGCGTGGCTTAAATACTAACGTTTCAGCGATGGAGTTCGCGATGCCCGAAAATTGTCCGAGTAAAGAAACCGGTGTCGTTGCTTGTGCCGATCCTGCGTTCGCGGGTCGAACGTCGCGGACCGCAAGAAACCAGCCGAACATCGCGCCCGTTACATAATCGTCGGCGATCTCGGACGATGCAGCGGCACGCCGATAAATCGCGAGTAAACGTGATCATTACGATACTCTCATCGAAGTGGGACACGCGTGTGTCTTACATAACGCGACGACTGAAGCGTGCCAGGCATGAAAGGGCCAACCAGCCATAAAACGCTCGCGAATGTTGGTCCGGCGATCGAGTGATTCTTGTCGCGATACCGCGTGCCGCTGGCTGCGAAGAACCGGTAACAATTATTTGCGGTATATCCGCGTCGCGCACCAACGATTCCCACCGCGTTGGCCATAAAACCGTCCGGCCGTGAGCAACAAGAATCATCATCGGCGGCCTAACCGTATCTCGCGTCCGAACGATCCCCGCCGCGCGATCTGTGAAATCGTCGGCAACGGCCGACAAAAATCGTTCGGAAGATAGCGAGCAAGGAGAGGATGAACGCAATTCGCGAGACGCACGCCTCACGCACGCACGCTCGCCCGATCGTTTTATCGCTGCGCTCGAGCCGCGTAGAATGCCGCGAACACGCGCGTTTACAGACGCCGATGTAATAACAGGACACGCACCGTGGAAATCCGCGGCTCGATTTTTGCGAGTCGCGACGAGATTCTTTCGGTGCCGACGGATAGATTTATTGCGACATGCCGCGGTCCGTAAACAGGTTCCCCGTGTATCCTCGTCGCTTGTAAACGCTCCCGCAGACCATCGCGAGTGTTCGCGGCGAAACTTGCGACGACGCCAACACGAAAAATCTCTGGTAATGCGCGCAGCGCATTATATCCCGATGGAAATGTCCGGGAACTTGAGAACGCTCGCGAATATTTGCGAGAGCTTTTACGCGTTCTCGCTGTGGGCATATAAATTCGAATCTAGAGGATGAGACAATGAAAGTTCGCTTCTAGCCCACTTTTTATTTAGCTTCGCCGTCGCGAAGCGAGCTCTCGACTGCAGTTGCTGAAACACGGTCGCGAGAATAAGGAATAATATAAAGACTATCGAAGTTTAAGCGGCGGCCGCAAGGTACAACGTCTGTCGCAATTAGGTGAACAATTTCATGCGGCGGATTTCGCTGTCTTCGTTCATTCGTCTTGACTCCCATGGCTTTGGTGAATATGCGCGCTATTTTGGACCAGTCGTTGTTACATTATTTGCTCAAAATAGCGTTCCTTCGAACTAAAATGGAGGCACGCAAGACACTTTATTACCATACTCACAACGCCGACTACATTTATCGTAAGAACAATGCGAAGCTCGCGGCTACAACTAGAACAATTATAAAACTGTCATAAACATGTTCGACGAATCATCGTAATTTTCGATTGTGCCAATTAGTGGTGCTCGCACGTGCTCGACCCGTGTTTCGCGATTCCTACGGCGGATATTCTACAACGGTCCAGTTTTAGATTGTAATTTCGCAATCTGAATCTACGATCCAATTTTAACTTGGCTATACGCGCGTTGCAAAGCCTCGACGACGTGCATCTTGGCACGAGCTAAGTTTTCGCGTTGCTGCGCCATTTTTAATCCTGGACTACTACCTGATTGCAAAATATATCGTCGCGAGTTTTCCGTGCGAGATACCTTGTTTCATTTCGAAGGACGATACAACATTCGGATACGATCGATCCTTCCATGTAAATTCGTAGTAGCCCAAGGTTCAAATGCGGTTACATTTTTCTCGATCGGTTGAAACGCCTCGTTATCACTGATAGTCATAAATAATTTCCTGTTTGCTTTTTATTTTATTTATTTTTAACCCTCATCTGTTTAGTGAAAGCGAAAATTCGTAGCGAGTAGATACGAACAATAGATTCCACCTAGTTACTTTGGAAGTTATTTATGACTTGACCTAATAATTTAATAGTAAACCTACCGAGCCCTAAATGCTACTAACCCGTATTTCTTCGTAATAAAATCGCTCGGTGGGTTTAGTATTAATTCGATCAATCGCATTGGCGTCCGGCGAATCGTTACAACGTGTTTCCAAAGCGCAACCGCGTCCCGAGAAGGATAAAATTATTCGGTTCGCGTGAAAACCCGAGGAATATCGCGAATCCTGTCAATAAACAGTATCAATATTGCAACAAACGATCGAGTAACGTCAGCGCGCATGACGTTACACGATACCGGAACTGAACACGATACACTGCTCGAGTAACGCGATCCTTGTTCTTCGCGTCTCCGATTGTCCCCCGATTCTGTCGTTCCGCGAGCGTGACGTAACCTGACATTGTATCCCCGTAATGTTTTCAATGACACCGCGTCGGAATACTCTCATCGACGTGTGGATTTTTCTGCTGGGATGACACATAGACGAGGATAAAGACGCGATCTTATTGACACACGCAATCTGCACCCTCGTTGTTCATCGCGGTATCGTCGTCGGATGAGTGCACACTCCTTTTACCCCCCACCCCGTCGGTCACTTCATTTTTATAAACGAGAATCAAGGACACGCTCCTTCCAATCATGCGGAAGTATCGGCTGAATACGTTCCGAGAAACTGTAACGACGGTGTCTGTACAAATACACCATCGAGTTCGTCTAGGGGAATCTCGTTTCAACCCTTCGAGTTTGCACGATGGCAAGACTGTGGACCCCGATCGTTAGATCGTGGATTGAAATTGTTTCGAAAAAGAAACGAACGTTTACCGATGCTTTGCAATCGAAGCAGAATATTTGGAATTTGTCCAACGAATCAACGGTCCATTAATTATTCGTGAAACTGCTACTGGTTAACGCTTTATTTGCCCTGTACTTCTCTTTCGAGCAACACTTCTGTAAGAAAGTTGTCGCATTGAATTCCAAATCGATTGTTGGATCGCGGCTGAAGCTATTATCGCTTTTGAATTTTTACAGAAATGTTCGATTTGAAAAAGACTATTAGAACACCACCGGCAGATAAAGCGTTAACAAATGAACTACTTTGTTCTTCTCGGTGTGCTACTTAGAGCGTTTCTCTTCGACTGCAAAACGGTTGGTACACGCGTGGAACGTTTACAGTCGAGCCGGATAAGACTTCGTAATCGAAGGGTTAAAAACACAAGGTCGACGTTATCTCTGCCCTTTTCCAAATGAAAAGGCAGATTACGGTGAAACGGAGCGTCGCGATCATTCGGTGCGTGCAACCGAATGATCGTTTTAGTTTAGTCTCTTTGTTAGTTTTTTGATATTTTTGGTCGCGTCGCACCGCCGAAAAGTAGCAGCAGCTCGGTGACCGTTACTGGTGGCGGCGACAGGAGAGATGTCGTACCAGATAGTGCATTTACAGTATTCACGGCCCGTGTAAACGCGCATCTGGCACGAGCCCCAACTGCCCTGTAATCTCATATTGGCTCGCTTCCGTTTGCTCTCGTTCGTGCTCTCTACAGTCTCGTTCGATCCCTCTATCTCTCTCCCTCTCTTATCTCTGTCTTTCCCATTTTCACACTGTTTCTCGTCTCGCCTTCCTTCGCTGTACTTTTACTTTTACTTTAACAAACTCCCATGCTTAACCCCTCGAACACACGATGATTGATTGCATCGAACATCGCAGATGTCTGCTTCTTCGATTAATTAGTTTCTTAATTGAAAAATTAGTTTCTTAATAGATTATTAAATTTTATTACTGTCATTATACCGTAATTATCGATCGATGGCACTCTCTTCGACACCCCTTCGACACCCACTCCCGCAGTCAGGGCGAATTTAAAGAGCTTTTTAGAGTTTTATTAAATTATTTGTTCTCGAAATGTTTCCTTCCACCATATATTTATGCTATTGATTTATTCGCGCTATGATCACGAGTGTTTTACAGGTCGCTTGAAAAACCCTGTCTATCGGCCCGATCGTAAACAATTATCGTATCGCATAGCTGTGATTTACTTTTCGCGAGAGTTCGGTGTCCGTTTATGTTGCGCGTGAAAAACGGATTGGCAGGTCTAGGTCGCGCATGTCGAAAACACCGATACGTTAATTTAACACTGTTGAGTGTTTTCAGCCCCGCGGAAAACGCGATTGACAGAAAAACGCGGCCAGGGCAAATTGGTTTTCATCTGGACTTCCCTCCGGAGCTTTATTCGCGTCCGCGACAATAGGGATAGAACGAAACAAAGAACGCGCCCGTTTTCGCGTTACCAGTCTCAAATGGCTCAAACACAATGGACTAATTACTTCGCACCCTGCGAACCGGGTGGTTTTTATTCTTTCCGTCTATCGTCAAAGACCGTCCGTCCAGATTCGTCCGAAATTTCAATTAAGGCGTCAATACCGCGCGTGCTTAAGCATTCGATAAATTTCGCTGCGAACTTTGAGGATGCTTTCGTCGGGGGTTTTGCGCATTCACGGCAAGATACAATTAGTTCATTCGAAGCGGAAATTTTCGGACTATCCTAGGATGTGTAAATAATCGGAGGAACTGTATTTTGTAAAATCAATCCAATTGTTCTGGTCTTTAGTTACGTAGTAACCGATAGAAGAAATCGTAACGCGTTCGAAAATCTCGCAACGATTCAAGATGCAATGTTCGCGATTGGCTGACTGTTCAAGTAGCCGTGGCAGAGTGTAAAACTGAAAATCGCGTCGAGCGTAAGGGGTTGAAGAGCGGAACGAGGAGAAGAGTTGTTTCTAATAATAGATAAACTGTCCTCGGTGCCGCGACGCCTTGGCGTCGGGACGCGCTCGTTAGGTACATTGAATGTAACACCTTGCCGTGTGCAATTAAAACAATTGTCCGATGAAAGCGTCTCCTCGACGCGCCTCGAATGATCCCGATTTATTTCCGAGTCGAAACCGTGGGGACTCTTCGACGCGTTTTATCGTCGACAATTCCGACCGTCGCGACCAAGATCTGCGATTTGTAGAAAAGACTTTGCGCGTGACGTTCGATTTCGGTCACGTGCTGCCGCCACGTGTGATCGGTTCGCGTTCGATGTTTTCCTTAAAATCGTCATTTATTTGTACCGTTGAGTAAATTTAAATTACCAGCGCTTAAAATCGATGCGTGAAAAGAGAAGATTTTTCGAAGGAGTCCCGCGCACACAAGTTCGTCCACGTTTAAATCACACAGGTTTACCGGGAGAGTTGAAATCGCCGGGGACACGTGGAATCCCGTTGATGGAGTTTCGATATTAAAATTCCCGAACATGGTGTATCTCGGTGAAGTTACACGACGATTGCACCGAGCAGTGCGCGGCTGGGACGACGATGCAAACACAGGTTGATTGCACAATCGCGACTCGAGTATCTTGCCAGGTGACAACATTGACGAATATAACTCTATTTTACGTGCAACGGCGTTCGGTTTGTAAATATTCCTTCGCGCGTGGCAGGCGCTCGAGGAGGAAACTGTCCGAAGATGAAATTCCGTTGACACCACCGCTTAGCGATGCAACTACCGAAAACATTTAGGAACGTACCATTAATTACCGTTAGGCTCGCCAAAAAATTAACCCGTCGTCTTCGACAGCATGCGCGAAAAGTCGTAATAATGCCCGAGTGGGCCGGATTTCGAGAGAAAACAACGGTGGTTCTACGTTACCGACGCGGCAAGTGCAATTCACACGCGTTACGCAACTATTCGAGATGCCCGCTGTTTCCCTCGCGAGGCTACGAATCGATTAATAAACTCGAGACAATTATAGCCGGCCGATCCGTTTCGGGTTATGTAATCGCGGTATGCCGATCCCAAGATAAAGATCGAGGCGATCGCGCGAAACGCAACCCGACGAAGCGAAAACAAAGAACAAGGAAAAGTAAAGACAAAAGAAAAGAAAAAAAAACGAAGAAATAATAATAAAATAAACAACAAGAGCAGACGGGCGATATCTCGCGCATCGCCGATCGTTGGTAGAACCACCGCTACGAACACAACGAGCGTGCAGCACACAACTGCAACTCACGGTCCGGTCCGTCTATCAGGGCAGAGCGCGTCGCAAACGCTTGTTACACAATTACGACCTTGAAGACAGAGGCGTGTGCAGGAATTCGTTCGACGAAATCAATTTGGAATCTCACGGTCTTCCCTCTATTACACTCGCGCTTATGTTTGTTGTGTGTGCGTGCACAGGCCCGGTTGTATAACGCGTACACAGAATCACGATCGATATCTCGATAGAGAACCGGTAACACGGCCGAGATATACTTCCGATCGATCATCCGTCGTCGGACGAATATCCACTGGCAGTCGTGCATGATCGTTTTACGATCGACCCTCGCGACCTTGAAACGACGACGGCTACGACGACGACGACGACGACGACTCCGGTACGATGATCACAATAGAACGCGACGAATACAATGCGAAGTCAAACTTCGGAGCAAAAAGAGCTGCATCGCCCCTTTTCGGCGAGGTTCGGGTGGAGGGGAGCAGAGCCACGTGTATCGGCGGTCGGTAACGAAGTCCGACGGTCGTGATCGGAGCCATCGCAGCCGATCGATAAACACCCGGGATCCACGGCATCGAAGCGGCCGGAACACATGCACTAATTAGTCGACGACGAGACAGACGCGCTGCGCCGAGAGATACGCGGCTGCACACGTGATACGCCCGACGACTAGACGACGACTAGAGGCTCGGTACTGGTGCGAGCCACCAACGAACTATGAGACACGGCCGTAGAGCACACGGCGCTGCACTCTCGCCGCTGTCCCGGCTCTCTGTTACACAATCTTCGTGTATATATCGGGTCTTTCCCGCGGACCAGAACCGGAGGACGGTTTTGGACCCAGCCGCGCCAAATTCCATCGATCGGCCCAACGATGCATCGCGATCGAACCTGAGGATCGAGCTCGGTCAGCCCCGTCGAAACCGATCGAAAACGTTTCGCAATCGTTCGATGATCCTTCGAGGAGGAATCGATCGTTACAGAGGTCGGGACATTGGTCCATGTTCGAGGTCACGGAATGGTTCCTTCGAGGAACGAAACGCGTAAGGTGACCGTTGATAGGGTAGGGACAAAACGGAAGATCGAAGTTACCGCTGACCGAACCTCTATTTATAACAACTGCGAAGATGGACCGATGGCAGGCAACAGGAACGTTAATAATAGCCTTGTGTTCTTGTTGTGGTTCGACGAAGATGAATCGAACTCGGACACGGTCGGTAATAGGGGGAGTTGGTACCAACCCCTATTAGAATACGATTTGTCGCGATTTAATTTGAAGGTCGAGCAACCTGGATGGATGAAAATGGAACGAAAATGACGAAGAACTTGTAATCGACCGGTAGACTGCGGATTTTATGGAATTATAATTGACGAGATGAAATATCACACAATGAAGACAATAGAAGAATCTAAGAATGTTATTACGTCCTTCTTAATTTATCGAAAGTAGTCAAAGAAAAGATCCACTCCTGTTTAATTTCTGTTTCTTACAATCGAAGTATCCGATTTTCATTTTGCATAAAGATCCGTCGTTCGCGTGATCAACGTCTGACCTTCTAGATGCAATACGATAAACAATGTTCCTCGTGAGACTCTAGAAGTGCGAGCAATGGCGTCGGTTATTCGCAGAGGAGCCATTACGCTTCGATGATCCTTGGGCTATACGCTATCCGGCAATAACGCAAGAATTATGAGATCAATATGTGGAATGGAAATTACGAGTTAGCCGTGAAAGAGAGTGGGACGGTTCCAGGATAAATCGGAGCCGGAGAACGGTGTTCTCGCGGAAGACAGCTTAGGATTCGCTGTGCCAAAAACTAGCAGCCGATGCGCGTGCCAAATCGGGCCTCCTATAATGCGTGTCGGCGGTGTCCGAAGATAGAAGACAAATGGAAGAAAACACAAGCGACTGCAACCGTTGTTGTTCTACCGTGCGCAATGGCGCCGATCTAGGTGGTCGTAGTTATTTCATTTTCTTCCATCGCGAATCCGATCCTAAGTACTTCAGGATTTCGAAATGTTCTGCGCCATTATTAATCTTTTGCACGTGGACAATTATGTCTGTCTGAACCAACAACTGGGTCGAATGAATTACTTTATAAGAATGAAAATAATTACTCTATTTAAATAAAACTTCAAAATTGAATTGATACGGATCACGCGAAGCCAAAATTTTTCTTTTCAAAAGTGTCGTAACCGTCAAGAGTCTTGTTCTGTCTTCTGACAAGAATTGATAGACGAATGAGAAGAACAGACCCGTCGAGGACGCAGTTTAGATCTCCATTGCGTTGGATTACACAATCTTGACCCGCGTGCCTGTTCTAGAGACGTTTAGTTTCGAATTCCCACATCGCGGAGGAGTTTAAGCCGAAGATAAAACGCCTCCGACATTTTCCGATACACGTTCCCGCGGAGTTTCATGAAAATAGGAAATTGTCGGTTGAGCGATCATCCGCGACAGCCGATACTAATCTGTATCGGAAAGAAGAGAAAAGAAGGAAGAACGATTTATCGGGCGGCGCGCGATACAGACGACAGCTGGGAACGCTCGTAAATCCTCGAAGAAAACGGCAAAACGATAGGATAGACGAACGAGGGCGAGAAAAGTCCAGGGACCAACGCTGAGTGGTTTTCAAACGAGGTAAAAGTCACGGGGAGGTCGGTAGTGGTTGTAATTGGACCACTTTGCCGCTAAACGAGCTTAACGATCGATTCTGCCTTCCGAGTGTAATGGCAAAGTGCCTTCTGACCGATGACGTTGTTTTAATGCAGTGTCAACGGCGGACTTCGCGTGATGCAACGATGCGTCCGACGGGCAACGAGGAAACCGTCCAACTGGAATACGAACGCAAAAGATCGGAGGACATTGACGGTGTCTTTTGTACCACCTTCTGAGAGCTTGCAATTTCACTTTGAGGTTTTCGAGAGAGGATATTACCAACGCCGGATAGAGATTCGGTATTCGACGGTCGGAAGAACACTAATCTCGCCATTGTACGGCGACTGCGGTATGCGTGGAGCAACGGATTCCTCTCGGAGGAATTTCCAGAGAGCGTTGGCCGTTAAAGCGTCAACGAATAGCCGAGCGAGCGGCGGTTTTCGGTTGTGGCCCGAGTTACGAGACACCCTGTTACCCAACTCGGTGTTTCCGAGTGTCAAGATAGTTCCTTGCGGATCGGTCCGCGCACGGGAACCCGAGACCAGTCTCGGATCTCGAGCACGAGGCCGCGGGAGGAAACCACAGATTCAACGCTCGTGCACCGAAAGATCTCGACAAGCGGCGGCGGCCGATCGACGACGGTTCTCGGGTTGCAAGATCGGGGGAACAGATCGCGGGAACCCGTCCGGGCCACGTTCTAGCTCGGCCGGCACTCTTATCGAAACGAAAGCGACTCGCGGACCGAAAAATATGCTGTCCGATTGGTCGGACCTCGCGACGAGAACTAGGCGGACTCGCGACTAGGCGAACGCCACCAGAATTGCGCTAGTAAAGCATCAACGAAGGCGGCCGCAACGGTGCTGCTGACGATTACACAACGATGGCCGAAAAACCGGTGCCAAGCTGCGTGGCGCTGGGCCACGGCGTATAAATGCGTGTGTCCAGCTAACCTCGAAACAGAGGTGGCACACCGGCAAGCCGAACTGGCACACATGGATATGCACCGACGAGCGAACACAGGCAACGGGGAGGCAGGTTGCGCCGAGGATTGAGACAGAGGAGACACTGTGGTGCGCGGTTCCGTCTGGTCCGCGTCCCAAAACATACATGGCTCGGGGTTGCGAAAAAGCCCAGGGTTATTTGGACCCGTTCAAGCGTCTGGGAGTAGACCTCTTCTCGGCGCACACGTGGGACGCGATCGCGCGACCTTACGCGGGATACTCGGGTCGGGCCAAGATGAGAAACGGGGGCGAGCAGCTTGGAACCAATTGTCGAACGAGAGACTAGGGTTTCGCGATTGCAGAGAACGCAAGGCTGCCCGCAGTTTTTTCCTCGCGATAAGATTTAGAAGAGAGATCACGGTGGCCAAGGTCGGCCGTTTCTATTGGCAAAGCCGCGGAAATTCGGTGGGCGATCTGTACCTCGAATCGAACTTTACGTTCGAGTCGGTGCATACTGGGATTAAAACGCGTTCTTCGTGGCCAAAAATTTATTTCTGACGTTATTTTTCGTGAAAATGGTTGCATATGTTTACTGCACTTTGAATTTTACGCACTTTTGGCAAGAATGAATAGGTCAAATGCAAAATTGAAAAGACAAAATTTATGTTATATGTAACTTATTAAAATGACTGCAAGAGGAGAGATGTTCTTAGCGGACTTACGTTTCTTACAATTGATTTAGACAATTTTTATTTTGCATAAACATCCACAGTCCACTGGAAATCCTTCGGATTCAAAATCCAAAATAAGAGTAGCTACTATAGACGGAACAAATTTCCCAATCCAAGCATACATTGCAATAAAAATTGTAAAAGCTCTAAATAAATTCAGACTTGTCATCCTTACGAAGTAAGGCACGCCAGTCGCGTTTAAGACTCGATAGGTTCAGTGTCAAGGATGAAGAGATGCTAATCAACATAACTGTGAAAGAAGTCGCAGTGCAAAAGGTTAACATAAACGAACAGCAGTTTTATTTTTTCTTTAGCTTCGAGTTTTCCTTCGACTTGGTTTTTGTAAAATGGAAATCCACGATCTACTTGTAGAAGCAGTTTCTTCGACGATTTCCATAAATAAGATATCACGATGTTTCGTAATAAACTTCGAAAAACGAGAAGAACGTCCGAGACGGTTTTCGAAAAGCTTAGGCGAAAGGGTCACCGAATGATTTTTCCCTTGACCTTCCCTCCTCGTCGTTAGCACTGTGACCGAGTTTCCGATAGAAATTGAATTCTTTCATCGCTGTCTTGGACACGATAACGTCGTTTCGACGTCCTTCGCAGCCCCGCCGACTGAATTTTTAACGCGCGGCCATTAAAGTTTCCGATATCGTTTATCTACCGCGTTCAACCGACTAACCCGGAGACGCCCGAATCGATTCGAAAGACACACGTTTTATCGAGCAGACCGCGTTCCCGATAACCGCGACACGGAGGAGTTCTCGTAGCCGGGGGCGTAACGTGTGCGGGGAATTCGGTTCGCATGAAATTAATTTCAACAGCTGCGTCGAGATCCGACGAGGCATCGTCGATAACGACTTCGAATTCCGCGCAGTCTATTGCGCTCGCTCGTTTCGATTCCGCGATTCCGAGCAGACATTCGTCCGTAATAAATTGTCCGATTTTAATTATTTACGCGACTTAACGGATTTAATTCCCTCGCATCTGCGAGGACGTTTACCGTAAGCTAGATTCTCTTTATAAATATTAATCCTTTTCGCTCGAAGCTATTTTAACTCGAAAACCCAAACATTCCTTGCGACCTACAGAATTTCAGTCTTACATAATTTATTGCGTTTTATTTTTATGCACACGACATTGAGCTTATTAGCTTATAGAACAATTCGATATCTAACGATGTTTTAAACATAACAGAATTTAGTAGCATGATTTTGAAAATTGACGTAGTTGATTTTCTAATGTCACCGCTTGAGTGCAGAGGCTTGAGTCATATTTCACCGTAATTTTGCCACACTCCGTGATATTATCGCGGTTATCAAATCGTTATTGCGCGTAACGAAATGAAAATGCTGAATAAACTTGATAATAGAAGTGATTTACGATTCGCTGTTTTGGCAACGCGAGTAATGCAATTCTTCTCAGCCGGCGAACAGTTGCATCATACGATAACAAAAACGGATATTGAAAGAGCGATCGGAAAAACGAAGCTCGACGTAACTGACTTCGCTGCTCCGTATTAACTGGTTCTTCATTAGTTTCTATCAACGACGAATGCGTGCAGTAGATGCTGCGAACACTGTGATTATGTCCTAACGAACATATATTAAATGGCCGGAGTGTTCGAAAACTACGCGTATCGGATGGTTTATTATCGCAAGCATTGTTGTGGAAGTTTTAACGAGTCGTTCCATGGAAATGTTGTTTTATCGATCTTTCTTTAAAGAGTATGTTTTAAAAGCTCTTTAGAAGGAAGAGCGAGAACAGTGAATTATTTGGCCGTTTCAGCCAGTTTCAGGGATCGAGCAAACACGAACGAGTTCTGCAGAAACAAGCGGCCATTGTTGTTTCAATTTCAATTTTTAATCATTCCTAACCGAATTCGTGTTTCTTGGAATTTTTATTAAGGAATGCAAAGTTATTTTACCGTGCATGAAATTGCTCCCAAACAGTATCGAATGAATCATTTATTATTACGCAGCGGATCTTATGCATTCATAGTAAAAACAAGTAAGCATAATTTATTACAGTGCAAATATTAAAAGGAACTGAGAATATTGATGTATCGGTTCGCACTTATTTAAATTATTAAGGGAAGGAAAAAACTTTCGCTTGGCTTCTATGTCTGTTAATTTAGGTAAACAGTCTATAGGCAGCACTCTACTTATTAAACATTGAAACGTGAAACGTAATTTGAATTGAATCGAACAACTCTGGTTTAATTTAAACGCGAGTATCGCGATACTAAGTTGAAACTAGTTAAAATAAATACCATGAACCTGATTTAACGCAGACGAGAATATTGAAATGCAAACTTCTAATTGACATTCGCTTAATTTCGTTCAATTTATGCTTCCATTATTGTGATGTGAAAAAAAGAAATCGCCTGCATTTTATATCGTATGAATGTTTCCGCGATGCAAAAATAGATTGAAAATGCAGTATATAATTGTACCGTGCGATGCTTCGTGTCGGAGATAATCGATGTGGCTGAATAGAAAACGTCTGTTCATGACTTGCCGTTTCCACTAACTGCAACTATCATCGCAGGTGGCACCATATGTATACTTTCGAAGTCGTTCATCTCGCGAACCGAGTATCGTACAAAAACTTTTTCGCTTCGCGCTTATTATTTACATCGTCTTACAGATTGACGTAATCGTACGTCAGCAAACGCGTGAACGTGAGAAGCGAACGTTTCTGTTTCTACGATATTCGCGAGGCAGAATATGAAAACCGAATAATTTGCATAAACAGGTTCTCTATCTGGCCACGATTGTATCTCACTCGAATGCAGTGGTATCGCGACAGTAGTGCCGTTTGTAGAAACTGTTTCGGCTGGCCGAATATCAGGGTTCTAATCAAACTTGCCGAAGGTCGCCCGATAAAAATGATACGTCGATAAAAATTTAGATACGTGTGAATAATAAGTCGTAACGACAATCGCGATATCAGAGAGATAAAGTGAAGTAATAAAATACGTGATGTAAGATTTGGAAGTACAAATATTAAGAATGCATAAAAATCGGCTATATCGTTGATGAGCCTATTCTATAAGATGGGATACGCGTTAATAATAAGCCATAACGATAATCGCGATATCAGGGAGATAAAGTAAAGTAATAGTAATTCTAATGTAAGATTTAGAAATCGTTAACTAATCGAAGGTATAGCGATGGACGACAGTATTGCAATCGCGTAGCTGTAATGGGTCCATTCAGCGAACAAAAGCGAGAACAATTTCGTTCTCGAAAGGACATAATTGATGCCTCTAGTGTCACGGTGACTTACGGCCGGATCGGCACGAATCACCGTGGCTCCTATGTTCTATTTCTTTTCCGACGTGGATGGCTCGACGTGTCCCGGGATCGATATATAGGTCACTATCGGGACCGATCGATCCGCGGGATAGGCATCGAATCGCGTTAAACGACGCCGGCCCCGCTTTTACCAGTTTCCGTGGGTGACCTTCGTGCGAAATATAATTAGCGGTAATTATTGAATGCGCGGCGCGCACCGACGTCCCTGAATTTCGATCGATTCTCCCGGGAGAGAGAGAACGAGAGTGCGAGAGAGAGAGAGAGAGAGAGAGAGAGAGAAAAGTCGGCGAAAACGCTGACTGGTATTCGCCACACACGTGTGCTTTTACTTTTAACATCCGCGCGACGTATCCCACACCCATCTTCGGTTCGATTAAATCGAGCACCAGTCGACCAACACGAACGAATCCGTTACCAGGTGTACCAATCAGTCGTCCGCCATTTTTCTTTCACCTGTTAACCCTCCGCACCTGGGCTGTCTCTTATTTTTAACGCATCGACGATATATGGGTTGCGCAATCGGTTCCTCGGATTTTAAAATTACTTTTCCTAGCATCCTGTGCATCAATTTAATCAAATAGAGAGTCGAAACAACATAGATATATAGGAGACAGTAAATTCTATGCTTCGATGAATTTGATAAAACTGCGACATCGGTACACCTGATCATACTTTGGGAGTGGTTATTAATTTTCCTCTCTCTCTCTCTCTCTCTCTCTCTCTCTCTCTCTCTCTCTCTCTCGCCGGATTCCTGCGAATCCATGAATATTCGGGCAGTGAATAAAGAATACGCTATGGTGTTGTTGCTAATCGATATTTCCAGCATTGAGTTTCATTCGTTGAAGCAACAAGCGTTATCCACTGAAACGCGTAACATATGTTACGGAACGTGGACACCCCCGTACGTCGTTAATTCGATTAATTCATTAACGTTCGCCATCCGTTTGCAACTGCGCGATATTTTTTGCGGCGGCAGACTAATCGAAGAGTACTTTAAACCAATACTGAAAGCGAACAGCGATTACAAAATCGTCAGACTTTGATATGGACCAATTTCTACGGGATCTAGCCTAGTAGCAGATAATCGACCCAGATGAACCACGTTAAAAAATCTCGTCGCAATGACCCTTCGACTTTGATTTTATACCGTCGTATTATCACGGCGGAGAGGGAACAGCTACGGGACCGATCTAGATCTAAAACTAATCTAATCAAATAATCATACGTGCTGAGCATGACGTCGCCAGGGCCCTCCAACTCGTTGATATTCACCTGCGAAATCGGCGCCGGAGAAAAAGACGACCGAGGAGAAAAAGAGGAGTAGAACCGAGGAGAAAACGAGAAGGAGAAGAACCGAGGAGAAAAAGAAAAGTAGACTAGTCGGAGAGTCGAGTCAAGGAAGGGAGGGCGGTCCATTGCCATAACGTGAAACCCTGAACTCGAGGATTTTTCGTTTCGAGACTGGCAGCGACGGAGTCGCTATTAATAAAGGAACAGAGTGTGGTCCAAAAGTGTGCGCGCGAAGGCGATAAAGAGAAATATAAGTCGAAATGCGGGAAGAAAGGACTCTGCCAAGAGTCGGACAAGAAGATAAAGAAGAAGAAGAACGAGGTGGAGATGATAGAAGACAGGAGGAGGAGGAGGGCACTGTGTCAATAAAAAGATGCGAGAGGTGGTGGAAGGGATGTTGGTTGAAGACGGGGCTGAGGCAGCAGCCTCCCTTGGCAGGTGGACGGAACCTGGGCCGACTTAATCTTAGAACACCTCCACTGGCAGGCTCCTCGGCAGGCGAGTCCTCTCGCCGCCACTGTGTGTCCCCAGTGTGCCGCTACCACTACACACCCGCGTCCACATCGGTACGTGCACACGTACGCGTCCACACACATACGCGCGAGAGTTTGGTAGCGCGGTGGAAAAGCGGCGCGCGTGCACACGCCGCGCGGAAACTGACGCGGTTGCCGCGATGGGAAATGGTCGACCAAACAGGCCGGGGCACACGGAACGAGTGAAGCGAGCCCGAGGCACACGGTGCGACGTCTGCTTATCTGCCCGACACGGAGACGTCGACCAACAAAACCTGGAGGAACAACGATCGAACGGTAGCGGGATACTCGCGAACGCGCGCCGCGGCTTCGAGGCGTCGAGGGGCAAAGGAAGGGGCGTATGGAAAGGATCCTGTCGCGTCTGGACGCCGTGTAAACGCGCCTTAAAGTATCTCCCGCGGTCCGATCCTCCGTCCTCCGTCCTACCCCTCCTTCTCTCTCGCTCGCGCGTCACAAAAGCGGAGAACGTATCGCGCGGAAAAGCGCACCTGCGCGCTCCTGCGTCGTCGTTTTCTCGGTCGCGGCCCGTTTGTCCCTGTCCTCCCACCTTCTCCCCGCCACGCCCCCCCTCGGCCTGCCACCTAACTCTTTCTCCGTCCCTCCGCCCCTCCGCCGTCCCCGCGACCTCCTCCTCCTCCTCTCTCCTACGCCGCCGACTATCGCCTCGCCTCGCCGGTCTCTCTCCGACTGGAGGGGACTGCGAGGAGCCTTCTACCTCCTCTTTCAATTCCTCCTTCTCCTCCTACCCTCCCTGCCCCCTCGCACAACCATCCGATCCTCTTCAACGATCCAACATCCACGACGACCCTGTAACACTACCTACCCACCTAGCGTGCCTCGTCGAGAGTCGATTATTGCCGGGACGGACCCATCCATACTCGACTCAAGGGACACCAATATGGTCGATTGAATTCGACCAACGGTCAGATGCTTGCCGGTAACTAGACTATTATGCCTGTGGCTTTAAGGATAACGCCACATGTCACATGCTTTCACTTTTGAAATACTGTCGCCTAATGTTCTGATCACTGATGCTTCGTATTAGTAGCGTTTCAAATTGCAGAACTTCTTTTGCAATTATCTATAGTTCGATCAATGCATCAACTTGAATTTTTTGAAATTGTGACTCGCGGCGTTTTTTCTTGTAGTCACAGATGTAACCTAGATGACATCGCGATATCGCGCGGAAGAGAATTGTTTCTTCACCAGCATCCTGCGGGATGCTGTCGAGGCAACTCGTTCAGTCACGTTGGTCATACATGACCAGACTTTCTTAATTTCGTTTATTCCGTTGTTACATGGTTACACAAATTGTTCCGATTTTGTGTGCCTTCCGTGAACAATGCTGTGGCAGTTGACGTTTTAACCTGTTAGCTGTTTTAGACGAGTATACGCATCACGCTTAAAAATTTGTTGTTTAACTTGCAATTTTAGTGGAAACTAAAATATATTCGTGAAGAAACGTTTTGAATATCTGTAAAACTGTATGTATATAGTTTCTGGGTTTGGTAATGTACTCGCAATCGCTTACTATTTCCGATACATTTTAGGTGCACACGTTTTTAGGGACGAAAGGAGGTTCTCATAAAAAGCAATCGTAACAAGCGATCGAGTCTGCTTGATCGATAGTGTTCTCGCATTTTCCGTGGTCCGATCGGCAATGTGTGCCTTCAGTTCCACCTGGAACCGTCAGTTGAACGATTCTTTCCCACACGGTCTGCGTGGGTTTCGCTGGTAGGCCCGCGGCGCGGCCGCACGAGGCTCGTGGCACTAATCTAAAATTAGACACTGCCAATCACTGAGCGCGATCTATATATTATCGGGACAATCGATTGCCTTCGAAGGGACCGAGTGTACACGAAGCCGTCGGTGTACACATGGCGATATTAATCGACCGACGGTGTTGCGACGATATTAATAGTTCGATTAGGAAGGACCAACGCGAGGCGATTTGCTCGCCAGAGGTCGAGAGTATCAGCAAGGAGAAGGTTAATGCAATTCGATGTCAATTACGTAAAGCCCCGAACGCAACGGCTCGCGGAAACAGAATCGTCGTTTCTCTACTTGGAAACGGATCGAACTGTTCGGGAGAGGAGAGAGAACGCAGAGGGAGAGGGGGAAAGAGAGAGAGAGAGAGAGAGAGAGAGAGAGAGAGAGAGAGAGAGAGTCTGTCATAAAGAGGGCATTGTTTTATAAGTGCACAATTGCATCGTGGGCTTTGGCTCGACGACAAACGCGAGCTGCGCAGTTGGCTCGTTCGCCCATGTAAAAAGGACCCACAACGGCCGCGACCGTTAACAGGAGCGTAAGAACGATCCACGTCGAACCATTTAAAATTAATAATGTGAAATCGATCCGATATCAGCCCCGATATCTGCCTTGTGCGCCGGCAAGGTCTCTTTCGCTATTTTTGCGAACGGCTATAAGTCAGACCTTTGACCGCTACGTTCCGATAGACCAGCCATCACTGGCTTCGAACGTTAACACGTTCAAGTTTGAACGTAAAATAACAATATTTTAACCCCCTGCGGACGAGATTTTTTCGAAATGCTAAAAATATGCTAGATTATTTATTTATTCATCGAGTTTGTACGGAAAGTTACCTATTAGTTATAAAATCAAGGAAGTTTTAAAATAAATTGATTGAATTAGGTATCGAAGACTTCAATAATAGGAAAGCGAATAACGTATTATGATATTTTGTTATCCCGACAATCAGATTAAAACGTGTTCGAGTTTAAACGTACAGGAACGCAATATTTCAACCCTTTGCGAACAAGGATTTTTCAGAATACTGTAACATCCTCTTCAGGAAACGAGATCATCTATCAAATACTTAAATAACAAGAAAATTAACAACATATCTCCATCTCTTGTTACCCACACAATCAAATGACATGTTTGCATCTTCTGCAGCAGGACATGCAGTCCTGACCTCGTCACTATGTCGAGACTTCTCCTCAAAGGTTTGAAGCTTTGCTTCATCCTTTACGAAAAATAATAACTTCATTCCACGTAGAGTATTTTTGGCACAGAGCGACAAAAGCTATGAGCCGTATAATTAATTATTTAGCTCCGGTTCGCGCCTCGAACGCAACAAAGCATGGCGTTTTATCAGATTCACAATTAAATTAACAAACCGTATTGTTGTAACCGAGGAGTAGTAACAATCCGGTTGTTCACGGCGAGGAGAAATGTATCGAATTATCTTCGGTCGAAGGAGCAAAGGTCGTAAGAGGCGCGGGGGTCTCCGACGACCCGTCGACGCGTTCGTCTCGAAGGCCTGGTCGTCCTGTCTGACCACGAATCGAACTTTTCTACTTGGTAACCGAGCGAGCCGAGGATACACGAAGAGGCACGAGGCGAGTCGAAGCAACACGTGGCTCCGGGGATCAAGACGATCGCCACCCCTCTCTACCGTCGCGCCGAGTCAGGCTACAACACAGTCGATTATTCTAGCTTACGAAAGTCCGGAAGAACGTTACACGCCCCGCCGTCTCAATGTCACGGCTCTAGCTCGCGCGATAATCGCGTTTCACCGTTGGCTAATCGGCGAGAACAAAGACCAGTGCGAGTTACACGTAACAGCGACGTTACCTGGCGTTTGGTCAGCTCTCAGGACGAACCAGTAAGGAATGAAGACTGAGATTCCGTTTCTCGTGATTTTCTTTTAAATCTCTTATTGTCGAAGATCAACAGAATTTTGAAAAGAATTGTCCAACAGCGCAGTAATTTTGTACATGATCCAATAAATTATTTACACAAACCTCTACCAAAATGATTACTAGACTGTAGATTTGCAGGTGAATGATTTGTAAATAAAGTTGTAAATAAGAAATAAGAGACCGGTATGATAGGTTCAGTGTTAAACAATTCTTTTGCAATCTTTGGATTGTAATTGTTCCAAGTGGAAGATTTTTCAAAATATGTTGTATAAAAAGTTTTCGAGACTATTAAATGGGAATGATGGAACTTGCCGAGCACACGGTATCATTTCGCGCGACTATGCCAACGAACACACGCGCAGTTCATCTAGATAGGCAGTTGCTGTAGGTACCGAAGTGGGAGCCAATCGGATTATTCCAGTGATATATCCACTGGACAGGAGCAATTTTATAGGACTTGAAATTTCGCGATCAATTTAAATGACCCACATTCTGTGCAGTGAGATACGATCTACCGGGTGCGAGGGAATTCGTTGGCGACGCTACTTTCTGTCTCCTGAACGTTTTCTTGGCGTGAATCGTTTATGATAAGGAGACTGCGGATCTTCGTGCGAAATACTATTTCTCTGAGTTACTCGTCGTAATTTCTAAATTTGTCATGTTCTTTTGATAACCAAGCTAACTTGCACTTTCTCGTTTCTTCCTTATTATTATTACTCTCTATTATTTTCTTAATTTTTCATTTTAAGTAATTATCTCGGTCACTTATTTTATCTTCTATTGTATCTTATTCTTGCATCACTTCTTTTCTCTTTTCGATATGCTACTTCTGCGACATATTGTTATATTACTGCAATAAAGGGATTTTCTTAAATATTATTATTAAATTTACAATTTTGTGGTTCGTCTATTTGGTCAAGATCGCGATAGATAGTCAACAACTTTATTTTCTCGACAAAGCATACAGTGCAGCTATTGGACAATTTAATTTTTATATCATGGAAAACGGGTGATGCGACAGGAAGCAACGCGAATGATAGAAACAATTAATAATCGAACACCAGCACAGGGGATAAAATATGCATCGAACACGGATTTATCGTGCCGGATTTTACCATGGCACTTTCGGAACTCCTTTCTCGCCGCGTCCCCTCCGAGGCACTCGAGTTGCAATTATTCGACACAGTGTAGATAGGACGCGCGCGCGTGAGTAACTCTCGGCGTTCTCGAGTATAGGACAGACAGGTCGAGTAATTGGATCGAGCAGCCGTGCCGCGATTGGCAGCCGAGTAACAGGCCAGTTTCCAACCCCCATCCAGGAAGTGGCAAGGGCTCGAGATCCTATGAAGCTTTGCTTAACTTGACCTTAATTTCGCGGGATACAATCTGATTGCCTTTTATCAGTTTCTGAGAATTCCGACAGGTTCGCCTCGGCGAAAAGGACGTCGGGGAGCTGATTCCCCTTCGATCACCCGATCCTGTCTCTAAACGGACCGCTATTTTTAACGCTCTAACGACCTCTTGGCGGCTTCAGCCAATTCGCGATCCTAATCCCTTACGGGGGTCATCGGAGACCGACGATGCGACTAATCACGGAGATTGATTTTATTCGACACGGTTCGGCACTATCACTATCATCGATCTATCACCTGATCTTACATAATACGCCAAATATGCTTTGGTGCAAGATTATCCGATTTATTCATGGTAGTTCCGATTTATACTTTTTAGCTGGTCTATCGAAGAAATATTTCGTTGAATATCGATGATTAGGGACAGCGGGTACCATCGTATTTAAGAAAATTTTAAATAGGTTTTTTCCTGCTGACATCAACAAAAACGATAAGGTGCACTATTATTATAGTAAACTATGTATTTAAAACGAAAAACAAATTAACCCATTAAGCCAACGTTTTGATTTCGTTCACATAAAATTGAACGCATGTACTCATATTACATTTAAGTTTTTAGCAATTTATGAAATAAAGATAGATTTAGGAACGTAAACATCGTTGTAAATTATATGGAAATTTTTGAAGCCACTTCTCGAGTGCGAATGGTTAAAAGAGTCGAATCATATCGAAACGTTGTTTTCAACTTATTCAAATTAGTAGAGGAAAACAGATTTTTAACTGGCTCTGAAATCGATGCATAAACTTCCTATTTTGCATAAAAATTGTCAGCCAACTCATCAGTTTATGGAAGTCGGAGTAGATTCTCAGCGAGAAAGGCGAAGTTTTACACGTTCGTAACTCTGTCCGTCGCATTAAGCTAATTTTATTCACACAAAAAAGCGATACCGTAACAAAGGTATTATTACCGCACTTCACCTTGTATTTCTCCCTGGGAGTACTTTCGACTCTCCATGTATTTTACGTATAGGAACAAGCTGGAGACTGAAAGGACCACAGCAAAAAGAGAAATTCTCACCAAACAGCGGATCTCACCGCATTCGTCGCAGAGATCGGCTAATTTCGACGGAGACAAAAGGGGTATTAACAACGAGCCACTCTTCTCAATTTCCATCTACGTTTCGCGACTCCATTCGCGCATAATTTCCCTTAATCCGTCACTCTTTGATCCCCCGTCCTTGTCATTATGGCGGAACACGAGCTATGACGTCAGCGGCTCCTCCCCACTCGCCTCGTCCTTCCACTTCCCCGGAAGCGGTGGTAGGGATAGGACACGAGGGTGGAAAAGTGGCACCTTCCAGTCAATAGCAGCAGCCGAGACACTCGAACGTTTTCCGTGTTCGAGGGGCAACTTCCAACCCCCAGGAAACGACTCGCTCCTTCACTCGAGCGTATTCGCCGCGGCTGATATCATCGTCGTCTTTCTCCTTTCTCCCTTTTCTGTTTTTCCCGCGAACAAGCGGATTCCAGCTTCGCATGCAAATCCGAATCGCCCTCCGCGACAACTTTCCCGAGATTCGTATTCACCGGGATCGGAGATAAAGGCCGACGAAACTGCGGAAGGACCTCATTAGACGCGACCCTCGCGATCCTTCGATAGCTCCGAAGACGGGGGAATCGTTTATGGGGAAAAATACTACGTGATCGCGAAGATCCTGTCTCGATTATGATGCAATTCGGTTGCCAAGGCGAAGACTCAAATGTCTAAGTATAAAAGTTGGAGATATCGATGGTTCTAATTCAATTATCACGCGTAACGTATCTAAATACTTCGAAATTGAAATATCAGAAAAGCTGTTAAGTATGAATATTGTTTCATTCTTCTAAGTCGGGACAAAATTCTATTTTCTTCTCATCAATTTCCAAGCGTTCAAGAAAATGCGGGCACACGACGAGTATAAATTTTCTTTCTCTTCTAAAAAGACTGCGGATTTGATGCACTTGTGTCAAAAATCAGTAGATCGAACTCAAAACAGTGAAGGCATTTGCAAAATTAAAAATCACTGCGGTATTATTTTCAACTGATTAAAACGATTAAGTAACTGTTACACATTTATGAAAAAAATGCATAGATCAATTACAAAATAACGAGAGCACGTGAAGGATTCAAAAATATTAATCTTTTATTTTCAACTCCACAAAATAATTAAAGAACGAAATAAATCTTTACGTAGGTTCTGTATCTCGTAATTTATGCAGACAACATTTATTTTGCATAAAAATCCGCAGGTTAGTTAGTACGATCTCAGAACGTTTCAATCGTAATAACTGTAAAGAAAATGACACGGCAAGAGAATACGTAACAGGACAGGGTTTCCCCTTGAAGATTCTGTTTGCACAACTGTCTTATTTGTACTATGAAGTCGTCGCTCGGTACGTGCAAATGCAATAAAAGCACACGAGACTACGATAGAGGAAGCGGCGAAGCGCTATTGATCGTTGGTAATTAGCTTTTACTTCTTGAGGGACGTCTTTATACTAACAGGGGATTCAACCTTGCAGCGCATTAAGGGCACCATAGTTCGCACGGCGGAAATAGGGCCAAGGACACGTCCTCCATGGCCCCATTTGCTTGAATAAATGACAAAATATTGACAAATTGTTCACTCTGGCGAAAATGCAAGCGCCCCGGTATATATAGACTTATCAATTCGTTGACTGGACAATCTTGTCGTTCGCGAACTTCCGTCATTGAGTAATTAACATCGATCCGCTACTCGGAATCCCCCGGAAATTTACCGATTTCATTCCACTTTGAACTTTCTCACAGATGATGGAAAAATTTGGTTATCGATCTATCCTTTCAAAACTAATTCTTAAGTTCGGGTAAATAATTAATACTTTATTTATCGGAGGCTGATTAACACGCTTTTCTTTTAACACTTTCACTGCCAAAAATTCCATAAAATTAAAATATTCCATTTAGCCAAATAAAAATAGAAAAATTAACTTTGGCAACGTTCTTGCGATATACGGATATCGCAAGAATATAATATTATTATTATTATTACTTTATTGCACTATCCGTAGATGGAGTTCTGGATACAAAAATTATTTATATTTTTAATAAATGTTATTAATATTTCTTACAGTGCTTTAAAATAGAAATTAATTTTCAAATTTGATCGAATCATTTCATCATCCACATATGGGTGACGCGGCAGTCAACGTGTTAATCTAAATAATTTGATAGTTTCTGAATCCGGTTAGCGTACTTTTCGAAGAATGTTTTAAAAAATTCTTAACAGTTGCTCTCCAGTTGTAAAAGTACCACGGCAGAACCTCAATTATTCGGTACAGCACGTTTCACATGTAATCAGCTCCGTCTAAAGCAGCGCATGGGCAAAGATATGTTCCGTGTAAATCAATAAAGATCAAATCTGTAAACGAGAAACTGTTCAATTATTCGAACATTTACGTCGCTCTGTTTAGCTTGGACAATCGAGGAAGATAAAATTGTAAGTTCTGTCTATTGCGCCCGACCCCCAATCATTCTCTGATAAATGATAATACGGGGAAAGAGAAGAAGAAATCAATTTGTCGCGGGCGAAGCGAAGGAGAGCAATTGGTAATTACCGCGCGTTTCCATTCCCCTCAATTTATTCCAACGTCCCTTATTCAGTCTGCTCCGGAGCGTAACCCATTTCTTCCCACCATCCATGTCGCCCACGTTTTCTGAAAGCCCTGAAACCACCTCTTCCCTACTCCTGCTGCCGGGCAGGGCAGACTCAGCTAGAGCAAGGTAGAGCGAGAGAGCGAGAGAGAGAGAGAGAGAGAGAGAGAGAGAGAGAGAGAGAAGAGAGGGAGGATTCATGCACGAGCGGCCATCAGGGGTTGACCTAATTTCGCGCGGCGTAGGTCAGCCTCTCTCTGGCTGTCTGACCTTTTCCCAGGAGAGTTCCTGGCGAGGGTGAGCCGTGCACCGGCCAAGAGAGATCAAGCGGAGGGACGCCTGGCGTCGCGATACACGTGTGTGACCCTCGTACGAGGGGGAGGGGGAGGGTAGGAGGAAACGGAACGGCAAAAACAACGGGATTATAGACGCGTGGGCGGCTCGACAGGAAGCATTGGAAACAGAGGCTTAAAGCTGCTCGCCGGGAGATTGCCGGGAGAAAAGTGGCGAGATGAAATCCCATTTCGCTTTATTTGATATTAATCCTCGCCAGCCAATATGGATCGTCGACGACCCCTTAGATCATATATATTAGGTCATTAAGAATGAAATGCATAGATTTTATAGTAAAATTATACAATGAAGTATGCATTTCATACTTAACGATATAATACTACTAAACACGATCTATGTATAGTACATTCGGAATCCAAGAATCCAGTGAAGCAAAGATAACAGGGAAAATGTGAAGTCACGTGTAAGCAAAAGATAATTCGAAATGGTTGACACGGCAGTCTAACCAATAAGTGTAAATGTATAATGCAAGTGTAACGTCAATGTAAATAAATAATTCTTACCCAAGCATTCGTCTATTTGTATTTAAGAACATAATTCGAAGGAATAGTCGGACACTGTTTTTTACAAAATATTGTCAATACATCAACATCGAATTAAAATAAGTTTTGCAAAATTATAATTTCCAGAATATGTTTTTTTTTTGTATTGAAATATCGGTATACTGTATATACCTTTGATACTGTATAGTATACTTACAATAATATAATACAAGTTTAGCTTATGCACCTTGATTATACGTGTCGTCACATAAGTGGTTTATCTGCTTCAGGGAAATTATTTGAAGTCGGGCTTATGGGTATACATATATGGTCAAAGTTCGGCTCTGTTAAAGGGGTAACGAGTAAAACTCATTGGGTTTTTCTATTCCGGTGAAAAATCGATTATTAAAACTCAGAGAACATGGTCCCTGTTAAATAAAATAACAACAACATAATAAAACATGTGATTTGTGAAAGTTATTTTTGTTTTATATCATTCAGTTATTCAGTAGCAACAATAAAAAAAGATTTCGAAAGTTGCTTAAAAATTAGTCTCACCCATATATGTGACCGACGACTCAACGTGTTAACAAAATTGCGTCAGGCACTTTGCATTCGAAAGAGATCGAATCGACGATGTTCGACGTTGAATCAGAAATCTGTGTATAGTCTGGTAATGCCGATAAGAGTGGAAATCAAGCGATTCCGCGTGCACAAGTCAGTAAAAGTCAAGACCCGTTAGTGCGTTCGTGATCGGAATAAGTAGAAACCGTGCGCGATGGTCAGACAGCTGGGCCGAGATCGTAAACCCTTCCGATGCGAGACCCGTGAATATTTGAATTTATAAGCTATTAGATGAAATGTTTAAACTAGCTGTTAAAATGTTATTCCGTATTTTAATTTCCGCACAAGGGGCTCTTCTTCTACCGTGCTCGTAGAACTCGCCGGGAAATAAAAATTATACTTTGGAGAGTAGAAGGTTAAACGAGACTTTGTTTCGAGTTGAAGAGATTCGACGAGTTCGTAGTTTAATAAGTTTGTACATAAAAGGATTCCACGCCCGACGGAATTACGTCCCCGCTGGTCCAATTACAGGACGCATTATTGACGAAAGCATTTCAAATATTTCCGTGCACGTTATACCGTGGCGCGTCTCGACGACCTCGGGAAATTGCATGTCGCCTTAGAACCGTTTCGCAGAGTTACCCGTAAAACTGCAGCGAAAAGAATCAATCGTTCGATGAATCGGCGGCGCTTTTCATAGATAATTACTAAATAAAAAATTTAGTCAACCTAAGAGAATATAAATGTAAGTTTCAGCTTTGTTCATCAATTTTTTAAAAGTAAAAATCTCCAAGTTGAAAAATGTGGTTTCGAGGAAAAGAACATTGAAGATAATTTTTATCCCGCATAAAGATTTTTGAAAATTTTACCCTAAATCCTTAAATGATCGAATTTCGAAATGTCGCGTTGACTTAACATTCGACACACTTGAAACTTTTGGCTGATATTTTCGAACCGTTCGGATGGTGTCCACTATTTGCGTCGACTAAATTCGAAGAATCGCGACGAGGGAGCGTTCGCTCTGATTCTGATTTCCTGAAGCAAGGATGCTGGTTATCGATTAAAGGGTGGAAAGGACTACGAACTGATTGGACGGAGAGGATCCAGGGGAACAATAGGTGGACCAGGCTGCGTCCGGAGAGAGCCTGGCGAAGGCTGCGTGGGCGTAGGTAGCGGCGTAGGTGGTGGAGGTTCGCCAGGCAGGTGCTAGGCGACCGTGAGGGGATAAACGAAACTGGGTCACCCCTGGGAACCGTCGAGCCTGGGGCTCGTGTCCGGGAACAACTGGCCAGAGCCTGCGAATATCGGCTTCGAGAACGGAAGCTGGCCTGCACAAGCTATTTACAAAGGAGCCTCTCCCTGGAAAATAGTTGCGACCAGCCCGGCCATGATTCATGCATCGCACGCGCTCATCCAGCACGCGCTCGGTCCTGGTCTCCGGGAATGGTCGGCGAAGGCTCCTCATTGTATGATTAATCACGGAGAAACGCATAAGTGCGACTATTAATTCGCGACGAGTGATTAGTCATACAGAGATGGAAAATTATGCGACACGCTGAATTGAAGTGCGAAGTTCAACGGCGAGAATTGTCTTCGAGGGTGTCGGACAAAATTGACAAATAGAATTACAAACGATACTATGCATCCTCGGTTATATTTTTATCAAGAAGGTTCGCCGTTGCAGTGTTGAAATAAAAGTATCGAAAAATCTACGTAAATTTGGTCTTTTCGTTCTTACTGTGACGCCACCGAGATGAAATATCTGATCGCGATTCTCGTTACAAAACGAATTCGCGGTGAACGTAAGAGGACAAGTCTGTGTGTCGTTGGTATCTCGAGCACGGCTCTGTCTCTGTCGAAGCAAAGGGATCTCTGTCAAAGGACAAAGGAAATATTAATAAACGCGATCGAGGTATAGATCGCGGCGTGAAGGGAACCGTGGAAATCGCGGATTAAATCATAGCGCGCTAGCGTGCAACTTGATTGTACAGGACTTCGAGAGGAGGATATCTCGTCAATATCATCCGCACGCCTGTTGACCTACATAGTTTTTAGCGAAAAACACGTGATTCGATTATCGGGACAATCCCGTGTCGCACGCATCGACCAATCCTGATCGACGGCTATCATTTTCTCCGCTGGAGGAGCTATTACAGTGACGTATAGAGCCAGTCGTAAAATACGAGTACGATCGTAACTTTTTCAGCACTTTTATACCAGCTGGTTTCCACCGACACATGGAACCTAATGTGTCGTGAGCTTGAAAAACTGCGATTACTAATTGCCCACTGTAATTGTTAATTACTATTGCGCA
This sequence comes from Augochlorella aurata, assembly GCA_028455555.1. NCBI lineage: Eukaryota > Metazoa > Arthropoda > Insecta > Hymenoptera > Halictidae > Augochlorella > Augochlorella aurata. Next base: position 4,578,057 of record CM052162.1, read on the forward strand.
GGCGGTTTCCCGATCCGCCAAATAAAACATTCGTAGAACTCGTTGAGAATTAGAGCTCAATAAAAATTATATCAACTAAGAAATACGAATATTTCAAATATAATTTCTCTCAACAGTGTTACGTGTGCTTCGTTTGGAATAGTAATTTATTTCTATATTAAATGAAATATTAGTTGAAACATGTAATTGACTTTATAAATGTATTTAGAATATATATTTTATCATAGCAACGTGATATATGTCATTGAAATAAATAATTTATTTATTGTGCATGAAATGAAACACTTGAATATTATTTGCATGAAATTCTACCATCAAAGCAACTGCGAGCACGTCTTGTTACTCGTGTTTGCATTTGAGATATGCGCCAATTATTCGAGAAATGTATATTGTCAAAAGCAAACAGATATTAAACGTTCCAATTAAATTTATTAATCAAGAGAATTATAAGAAGAAACTAATATTTCTAAAGAATATGTGTGTTGTACCTTTTCTATAGGTTTACTTGCTCGCATAAATATTAATCGTAAGAAATAGAGTTTCAAACAGCTAATAGAAAATACATGAGGTACTACTTCAATTAATAATATTCTTTACTGCAACACAATGAACTGTTTTCGATATATATACTCATCTCTACAACGTTGATTCAAACTTGAAATATTATTCCATAAAAGAAAGTATTGTATTTCATCTCGAATACTTTCTCAAATATTTTCATCCAGGTTTGTCGAGTACGAACCGATCGATCGACGACTCAAATTTTCTATGCATTGAAATTCTCAAACCTATTCGACACGGCAACATGTATTGACCGAATGGGGAATGAAGCAGCGCCAGCCGACTTAGTATTTAACGTGGTTGGTGTACCGGTGTATGGAAGATGCCAGAGGTGAATCAGAGGATCCAACTGAATAGAGAATACTGGAGGCACGCATCAACTCAGAATCCCGTCGTTCGAATTAATGTAAGGTAATCAAATAACTAGAGCCACATCCTATGCTGTCTGGCGTCATCGCGACCGACTCGAGAGAACCTGCGTGCGTATGTTCCTCGTAAAGTGGTCCTTGACATCGGTTCTCTAAGTGACACAATGGTGCCACACACGATGAATTGAAGTTGCTGCATTTACAGAGACAACGAATCGGCAGAAGAGGTTCCGATAATTATCGTAACGATAAAAATCGTTCGAAGAATCATCATTTTCGCGACCGCATCAAATCCGCGAACTACTTACTATTGTTACTATCGGCACACTTTGCAGTCGCAGTTACGCAACCACAATTTGTCAGCGATCGAGGAAAACACGAAACAACTGATACGGATATATCGATCTATCTCTATTAACTATAGCCGATATCTTTGACCAGCAAGCGCAAATGGAGACATCGAAATTAGAATGCAGCGAGCAAGGATATTACAATTTCGTTTTGTTCGGCAACGACGCCGCGCGAAGTTCCAAATAAATCGCCAGTCGGATTCGAAGTTGCTTCGTAAAAGGGTGAAATCCGAAGGTACAATTGATCGGGTCTAAAAAGAGCGGCTCGCTTAAACGCGGCGAGTTATAGGAAGCTAAAAAGGATCAGCTGTTCGGTCGGTACACGGCCGGATTGCATAATGCTTGCATTACGTGACGACGCATTCCCTTCCTCCTTCCGCTCTTCTGACTGTCTATGTACACTGTATACATATAAAGCCTCTAAAGTACAAGGCTACGAGCTGGCCAGTGGCGTACAGAACGCTGCCGTGGAGCGGGTGTTGTAACAGTTTAACGGGACGAGTTAACATTCAATCGTTTCCCTGCGCTCCCTACTGTCTGGCCCCCGTTTCAGTCGTAATGTCCACAATGATGCGTATCATCGACGATATTCGTGCTCGCAACTCCGCCGATATTTATGACCGTGCTCGTTCTTTTGCTCCAATCGGTATTAACGTCACCGTTTGCATTCATAATCGCACTCGCGATTACACAAGCACGTACCCGCGACTGCAGTAGCTCTAATATTAATTGTTTCTGCGGCTTGGTGTTTATATCGATAAATGCAATACGAACATTGCCTACGCACAGGAAATTTACAGGGAACTTCGACGTGTCCGAAATAACATATTCGCAGAGAAACATATAGGAACAGACACTACCGCGATCGCTGTTTTCACTTATCACACCTATCAGACCTTCTCCGAGCCGCGCATGAATCGTATACTTTGTAATGCATTGAGTACGAGTGCAACTGACTTGTCTATAGGGAAAATTCTGACAAATTTCTGTAACATGACAAAGCATTGGAATACTTCTCCAGCGATAAACAGTGTTACGGCGCTACAGTGCTCAAAATTTCCATAAAGCGACCTGACATTTTGGTGACATCTTATAATTATTCCATAGCAAGGTATTAGGTGTACAAATAAGTTTTAGCCCTTTTGTTCTAAATTCCATTTCTGTTTGTGGAAATACGCAAATGGATTTAATTATTAAAATAAGTCACGTTGCTTACCATTTTTTTAAAAAAAAACCAGGTTTCAAACGGTTGGAATCGTTGATGCATTTTTTAATACTTTCAACATCGTCGAAATCCATATCCGTTAGGAAATGTTGCAACGACCGAAACAGATGGAAATCTGTATATGCCAGGTACCGTGAATAAGCCGCATATGCTGCAGGGTTTCCCAGCACAACGCAAAGATGACACTTTGCGTGTCTTTTGCGACATGCGACAGAGAGTATCATGCAACAATATCATTTCCCGTGATCCATGTCCCGTAAATATTCTTTTTCTGTCTAACATTAAGTTTAAACAAATTGACCTTGATATAACAAAAAAAGAGCACCGTAAATCATTTCGATGGCTTTGGCGGCATTTTTTGCAGTTAAAAAACAAAAAGTATGCAATGGCTAATAATATGCTGTTTAGTGTTACTTGCGTATCGTTTCGGAAAGCAAGGACAATGCGATTCGCCTGTAATACAATCGTTTCGATGTTCTTAGTCAAAATAACATTATTAAAAATAACATTAGATTAAAAATAGGGGACTAAAACCTATTCGTACACCTAATATATAACTTTTTTGAAACAATGATTAAAATACTTTTTCTTTTATGTTGCTATTACAAAAAATACAAAAATATGAACACCTCCCATTTTTTTAACTTTTTCATCCGAGCTACAATGAAAATTTAGACAATTCATTTTGAAGATTTTTAGGCAAAATAAAAATTCTTCGTTCAAATTGCAATATACAGGAGCTACATATTTCGTTTCTTAATAATTTTATTAAGTTGAAAATAATACAGATGTATTTTAAAATTTTTAAAATGTCTCTACTGTTTTGCATGTGACCGAATCATTTTTACCGTAAATGAGTGAAATCCGCAGCCTGGTTATGAATTGCAAAAATTGAAGATCGCGGAAATCGTAGTTTTGTCATGATTTTTGATACTTTTGACCAAAAACTGTGAGAAATCTGCGTTAATCAATTTCACTAAAATTTTCTGTACGCGTATAAGTTATTTGAATCTGCAAAATGCATTTTTTAAATTTTCGTTTTTGGCTCAAATAAAAAAAGTTGAAAATATACAAGCTTTCTACATTTGCTTATCGTTCCAAGTAATAGCAAAATTAAAAAGAATTATTTTAGTCATTGTCTATTAAATTAGCTCTTCTATCACCTAGAAAAAAGTTCAAGCGATTTAGACCAGTTTCAAAAAGGTTATTGCTTCCTAAAAAGTGTACGAACACTTTTATGAATCACAGTGAACGCAATCTTACAGCTCTCAATCACTTCTAGTGCTCGACACATTCGATGTTGATTCTGCCGTTCTGTAAACAATTTTGCGGAGATACGCTCCAGATTGGAAACGTGAATAATTGCAGCGACAGACGGTTGATTCGTCGGATCGACTGATTCCTGGCAGGGGCGGTGGGCGCGCACCTGTGCTCAAACGCCAATAATACACCGCGTCCATCGGTGCAGAATGAAAAGCTTTTTCCCTGCCAAAAACGCGTGCTACAATTCTGCCGTCGTTGCGCCGGAGCGTTATGTAATCACCGGCACAGACGACGGTTCTAGTCACGACATTTTTACGCGCGTCTTGCCCCCTGCTCTGCTCCGCACCGCGAGTTTTCTCGCAGCGCTGCGTCCAGTGACGTGGCGGTTAAATTTTCCGCCGAGTCGCGCGGGGATATATTTACGGCACCGAGAAGTTCGAGCATCCCGGCTCCGGGTCCCACCCGTGCCAGAAACACGCGACGTTTCGTTAGAAACCATGCGACGTTCAATCTTTCTCGTCCTCAGCTCGTCTCTCCCAGCGACCGCCTTTTATCTCGCTTGTAATCGCTGCAATCAGTGCTGCGCGATTAGTCCGACGATCTAGCAGCTATCGAAGAAAACGAAAAAACCGGTGTGCAAACACTCTTTTTGATCTCGTCGTTAGGCTGCGACGGTTTATCTTTCACAAGAGGCAACGTTTCGAGCGTCTTTCTCGAAATTTTGCCACTTTGCTAACTGATAATCTATTAACATCTTGCCTTACGATTTATTTTCAATGGCACTTGGCACAATGGCACTAACACAGCAATGGTTATTAAAAAATGGAACTAAAATATTTCTGCTTTTCTTTCATATACTTATATAAATGTCGACTCTATTTCTTTTGTAATAGAACAAAGTAATACACGTTGAAAAACGTGATTTTCTGTCATTTTTTTTTTGTCATTCCACCTAGCTACTGTTGTAAAAAATTGTGTACAAACTATCTAGTAAACTAATCCTTTTTATATTTGTCCAACAAGAAGCGATATTTAGAAAACGTTTAATTGGGCAGGCAGAAGTACAGACAGCTTTTGTAATGCAAACAAATTCGCTATTGTCGAAGTCTCCGTAGAGCTGGGTCAAACCAGACCCAGGCCCCGCAGCTCCAGGGTCAATATCAGCTAAAATAGAACAAACACGCGGTATCCTTGAAGAGCATCCACCATCAACCCTCTCACAGTATACTCCACTCGAATTAGCTTCCTTCAGCCGTTCCGGTCAAGTACAGTTTGGTTAACCCAGAATACTTCTAACTACAGCAAATAGAATTTAGTTGTATCCCAGACGTCTGTTGGATCTTCCAGGCAGAGCCGTATTACGCGAACGCGAGGAAAAGACTTCGGATAAAGATGGAGAACGTATCAGCCGGCGATTAAACTAAACGGCGGCAAAGACGGTCGTTAGCGAATTTCGCGGAGGCAAAGATTGCAATTACTGCGATGCCGAGCAATTACACGAATTACGGTATCGCGACATAATTATCGGTATCACGGGGACTTCGGGGGCCCGTGTGCGCGGCTTCGTCGACAGATAACAGAAAATATGGCGCGAGCGACGCTCACAGTATCGCGTCTGGGATCCGTATTTTCCATTCTGGTGCCTCGTTGCAGATAACAGTTAATTATTGGTTACGTTGCCGCGGCTACTTCTCGCGTTAAAACCGCATTACCGGTCGACTGTTACTTTCGAAGCATCGCGCTGCTTAATCACAAGCCGCGTAGCACGCGCACACGAACGCACACAAACGCACACAGAATTAGAAATGCGCGGGCGAGACGGCTCGTCATTCTGTCGGTAGGAAACGCCGCGGCGTAATGAGAACGTTTTACCGATTACTTTTCTCGGTACCAGGAACAGTTAATCGCAATAATGGCTGGAGGATGAAGTCATTCGAGACGCAGCCGCGAGACAACGTTCGACATGTCGTGACAAACCTGTCCTGGGATCGTGGAAGAATAATCGTGTTGGCTTGTCGCGTCAGGATGCCAATCGAGGAAATTAATGATCGGAGCACCGGCAACCGCCGTCCGATCGAAATTGTGCGCACCGTTTCAAAGCCTTTTGACGTTTGAATGCTCCGTTGTTGAGCTTACAGTAGACAGAATTTGGAAGATTAATGGGATGCTTTAGGTGAACGTAGAAATTCTGAAAAATCTCGGGTAATGTTGCAGGTTATTTGAAGCATGGTTGAAAAACAGCGATGATAGATCTCTTTAATTAAAGATTTAACTTTTATACTGATCAACAAACTGCGGATTTATGAAATTAAATATGTTTACATCAACTGCAATAGACATTTTGCTCCGAATCCTTTCAACAAGTTCGAAAAGTGTAACATTATTGTAAAATTCTTCAAATATTTTTCGATCTTTATGTGACAAGTGCACGAAGATCCGGGGTCCACTGATCGATACCAGAATTGATGCAGTAAGGCCGGTGGAAGGAAAATGGAAGACAATTACTGTTAGGAGAGACAGACAGGGTGGGAGCGTCTCCTGCTGGGAGCTCGGGCACCAGCTGATTGGTCACAGGGGCGTCAGCTGATTTTGACAGCCTGGACGACCTTGTGCGCATCCTGACGCGTCGCGCGCCACTACTTTGAACGGACGACTGCATTCACGGTCGCGTATCGCAAAAAGTATAACAAAGGCTTATCTGTTTACCGACGCACTCATGAAACTACAATTCTGAAGAGCAAACTATTTGAAGATACCGTTAGCAAACGTTTAGCTTAAGTATCATCGTATCGGCGTAGTCAGCGATACTGAGAAGCAATATCAACTATTCGCGATGAGAGTAAATGCGATCTCATCTTTTTACTAAACAATTATTTTCACAAATTCTTAATGTTAGATGTCAAAATTGAACTCTACAGTATCATTATAAAATGCTGTATCACTTTTTGAGAAATTACTGCTACACAGCGCGTTATTTGATCGACGTCGACGTATACAGCGGTAACAGACAAGAACGATACAATCCCGAACATGAAGCACTAATTGCGCTCGTGCTGGACGTTAATTAACGCCTACAGACAGTTTCCCGCATTCCTACTTCTCTATACGAAAAGAACCTCCAACTTCAAACTCTACACAATTTAATTGAATGCGGCTTTGAAACGGGCGTTGACCAGAACAAGCGGTCGCTAAAATATTACCATGGGACACGTAAGGATAGCAAGCGGATGCAGCCATGGCGCCTAGTGCGTGCGCGTTGTTCCGTTCACCAGAGGATTAGCTATATCTATCCTGGGGCCACCAGCGACCACGATCAATAATTCATTTCCCAGCTGTCACGCCCTTGTTTGGTGAATTCGCACCATCAAGAAAGCCGTACGCATTCTGACTATCGCCGATCTAACTATCGCGAATCAATCTCGCGGATCCATGGACATCGCTATTTTTACGGGAATAGGGAGTACCGACGATGAACCGACTCAGAAGCCCACGCTATAGCGGATAAATTCTTCAGAAAAATAGGCTTCTTAAATACATAGAGCTAAACAGCAATCGGTACTTTTTATCTAGTCTTATTATATGTTTCTCTGCACTTGACTGACGTATCACTCGCGAATGAATATTCTAACAAAAAGTTCATCATCCGAGGAACTCTCGCGAGAAAATTCCCACTTGTCCCGGGTAAAGATGTCTCGTTCTTTTTATTAAAGCGAACGCCCTCTCATCAGTCTTTTCATCGTCATCCAGGGGAAGGTTTAGATAGCTTCGTCTTTTGTGTGGATCGCAAACGTGGCCACCTCTGAGGGATCTGGTTTGAATGGATCGTTCCGCGGTCCCTCGAGTGTCATCGCAAGGTATTGTCCTCCCACGGAATTACAGGTGCCGGCAGGTAACTCTTTCTCTGTACGGGTTGCTAACGCCCTCAGAAAACTGAGTAACCACCAGCTGTGTTCAACCACATTATTACCTACTGAGTGAACGCAGAGTGGCTCCCTGTCCTCCGAGAGCTCGTTCCGGTTTGTTTCCGTTCCGTTTTTACCGACCGTGCGCCAGTCCAACGGTGTACGCATGCGCCTCGTCTCGCCATCACGACGATCGACTCGTTCAAAAAGTAGAGGGAAACGCGTCCCGTCCTCGTCGCATCTTCGTTATAATTCCATCCTCTTCGGTGAATTCTTCGTTTCCGTCCTTAAATTTTCCTTATTAAATACTAAAGCATCCTCTGCAACGAAAGTTGCGCAACATTTCATTTTACGACCCGTTGATTCCAGAAATGAGATATCTCGCCGATCTCACCTGGAGGTACGGACGCGATCGTTCCGATTAGATAAACCGTGAACAGTTGAAAGTAAATATAAGAACTCGCAGATTCGTGATCGATCTTTCGATCGAGCGAGAACTTTGGCTCGATACCAGTCTGGGGGGCACGATAAAGTATCTCTCAACAAACATGTATATTGAGATAGCGAAACCGCGATAACTGCGCGCAACAAAGAGATCGATATGAAAAGGCTATCGGACAGAAGCGAATATTGTTGTTCGGTTGACAAGTACCACGAGCGACCAAAACGCGCGATATATGGAACCAATAAATCGCAGCCTGTCGCGGCTTAATCGATCCCGCAATAATTTTCCGCGCTGTACCGACGAGTGTCTGCCGAATCAATTAGTTCTACAACGAAAAGAGCTACCAGGTGGCGTTAAACATCAGACAATGGGAATCCTCCGTTGGCAATAATTAACCGGAGCGATAAATTGCGTCGGTGCCTCGAAAAAAGATACAGTCTCGCCATTACTGTTTATAAAAGTAACCGGCTTTTTTTATCAGTTAACCCGCAAGAAATATACAACCGTCGCGACGGCTATAATTCAAACGTACCGATGATTAATCGTTTTTCGAGCTCACCGATTTCCTCCTCTACCGTCCGCAATCTGTCTTCCAGTTTCGCGGAAGGGTCGACACGAAAACAGTGTTAACGGAAAAATACGAAAAGATCAGCGCGCGCGCGCGCATGTGTGCGTGTGGGGACAATTATATAATCTCGATGCACCGTTTAAAAAGCCCCTGGCGCGCGTTTACGATTTATCTTATCGAGCGCCGGCGACGCTGCACTCTTGCATCCGCGCGTACAACAATAGCCGAATGCAAACAATGTAGGTGGGAGCATCTCGATCGCGGCACCAACCTGCGCTGATCAAACGTCGCGACAGCTTTTTGCATACCCGACAGTAGGCATTGAGTTTCAAGGTTATGCGATAAGTCGGTCAAGTCAGGGTTATCGGGACCTCTTCACTGCGATGCAGACCCCTTCTCTCTTTCTCTCTCTCTCTTTTCTTTCTCTCTCTCCCTAATGAATAGTCAAGATGCGACTGTACAAATGCATAATTTTTGAGGCGATCACTGGCAGTGAACTTTTGTTATCAAATCTAACTTAGACAACTCGGAATCAATCGCCGGTCACCGACGACGCGTTAACACTTTAATTGTCAGCCCCCAAAATTGCACGCAATTAATATATTTGATTTAATAAAATAAAAATTGAAAAATAAAGTCGTTTCGTATTAATTACTTTGTCAACATTACGCTCAATCCTAGCAGAAATCAATTTCCGAATCTAAGCGAATAATTTCGTCAACCGCACGGATGTGACGCAGCGGTAAATATGTTATTCCAAAAAATTTGGCAGATTATGGATGATACTGTTATAGTTTCTGAATGATTTTAATCAATCACCAGATACAAGTCAGGCAACTAGGAATCAAGTTGTACTGATGGAGCAGAGTTCGTAGATTGTTTTATATTTTAATAAAAGTTAAATTCCAAGAAACACATAAAACTGAGTTAGGTTCTTTTAGCCAGTCTTTTATGTCGTTAATTCTTGTCCAACGCAAGAGGCTTACGTTTCATAGTTTCATCAATAACACATGCGGACTGTCTCTCGCATTCAAATGCTCCGTAGCTCGAGCATTCGAAAAATTCGCGACTGTTCATTGAGCACTGGAAGCGGGCCAATCAGAGATTTACAGGAGAAAGAGCGCGCGATTACGCACTTCGACGCGCGCGAATGACGTCACAGCGTGACGCGTACGTGTACGCAGGCACGCACGAGATACGCGGAGCGATTACGGTGGATCGTAACAGAATAAAATAGCGTTGGAAATGTAACACGCGTTCCAAACATTTCGTACTTCGACTACCTCCGGAAATATTTAATAATGAATAAGTAGATCGATTTTATTTAGTTTCTTTTATAGGATTTCGTTCAACTAATTGTCTCGCGCCACTACAATTGCGCATAAAATTATATCCCGATCAGAATTGAATGATTTGAAATTTTATTCTGTCACGATTACCACCATCGGTAAAATCTGAAACAAAGAAACAGGTTTTGCAGTACTTACAGTCTGCTGCTGGGCTCGTTGCTCGCTTCGTCACCCTCGATTCGATACACCTTGCCGGACATCACGTACTCAAAACTGTCTGCCCTGGAACCTCCTTCCTGTTCAGTCGCGTTCCACTCCCCTCCATCGGGATATCCATCCTCCCTCAAGGTCGTCGCGAGCACCAGACGAAATTTATCACCTGCAACCGAAACGTAGGATTCCATTTTAAAGAAAACTGCCAGTGAAAACTGCGCATCTAGCGGTCGCTGGTATCTCATCGATCCGAAACGTCGATGCAGCGAAGACCGCAACGGAAACAGAAAAACTGACGTTCAAAAATAAATCTCGAGGCAGCTGCATCGAAAATACATTGGGGGCGTTGCAGACTGGTACGTTTAACGAGGTTCACGGTTGATCGCGTAAACCAATGGACCCGCCATGTCTGCTGGTTCCACGAATACCATGGTACACCACCGCAAAGGTGAACTAAATTATCGTCCGTGTGAAAAATCTGAATTTCCAGCGAGGGATCTCGCGTATGACAGATGAAATCCGCCGAAGCCTGTTCGCATCGAATATTTGATACGCGTCGAATAAATACATTGAATCCTCATCGTAGCATGACAATAAATGGCAAGAAACCACCGTTCCGAATTTTCGATGACATTGCATCGTACACGTATCGCGGAAGTGTCGCGATAGACAGCGCGGAACGAAGCACGAAAACTGTCGTAAGTCGCGGCGATTATCTGCAGCCACCGTTGATTATGCAACAGACCGACGTAAGGTAATTAAAATTCTAAAACTGTTATGACCAAATGCTAACCGAAAGAACGAAAATGATCAAATGTGAAAAGAATATTTTAGGAACAAATGCGGATCTCGGTCAAAGCATAAGAATCTGTATTTTGCAAAGACAAATTTGAAACGCACCAAAAGGACTTCGAGAAAGAGATTAACCCGCAAAGAGTGAAAGACAAGTGGCAAAGTGCAGTGGTAACGATGCCAACGAAACGTCTACAATCGTGAGAAATGCGAAGAAAATTGTACGTTGGTAAAACTTCAGAAGAAGTATCAATATTTGTTATAGGTTCGCATTACGATGTTCACAGCTTCCTATCGGACCGCACATCCCCAACTAAACTGTTCTGATGAGCTTTACCGTTGTTTTCATCAAACCCGTTATCCCTAAAACCTTTTTCACTGGACCGAAAAAAATTTGCAAACGCTTGCCACCGTGTTCGACCCGGCAGTTGGGTAAAACTGGTCCGATCCGCTGTGCTCTGCTAAAACTAGCGGAGTCCTTCGCGCAAGACTCGGAGAACAAGGGTCAAGGTTAAATCCAGGGTACGCCGACGATAGATATAGCCACGGTAATCGATAACGGCCGTGGCAATGCCGAGAGCGGAGAAAGAAACAGCGAACGAAACGAAGTCGGTGACTCCGCATAGCCAATTGATCATATTGCGATGCGTAGGGTCAGGCTTACATCATAATACCGCTTTAACGATTATAGATTATCTAGTTGAGCGATGCACGACCGTATACCAGGGCACATTAACAGGTTCACGCAATTTAAAACAGCAACCTTGGCAGTGACGGCTCGAGCATACCGGTCATTTGCTCGGTAAGGCGCATTAGCGTGCAGCGATAGACTCCGTCCGCCTGAACACCATTTTCGAGCGCGGTGTATCAATTACTAACTAGCCGCGTAAACATACACCGCTGTTTTTAAATGTGAACACAATTGATCATGCTAATTCGAACGCTAGAAACGGTAGAAACGATAAATAACGAAACTATAAAAAGTAATAATATTGCACCTGGTGTGTACCATGTCATCCAGGAACGTCGACCATCCGGGCGCAGAGAGCTTTAACAACTGTCCCGGGACTACCGAAAACCGCCATCTTGTCTCGTGACGTCAACCACGATCGCGGGGAGAGAACGAGCGAGAGACAGCGACGGACAGATAGACCGAGAGGGAGAGAGATAGGACGACGATAGTTTATATCCATTCTTCGTATGATGCGCATCCGCATTCGCCGCGCAGGACGTCCCGTTCTTGTCCTCCTCGAATAGGTACATATGTACATATATATGTTCCACGCACCTGTCACGACCTTGCCTCTGCACAGGCGGTTCCCGCGACGGAACACGATAACGCACGAACCTTCCCGACCGATTGCGCATCGTTTTGACGTTTATACTCCAATTGCGATCACTTTCGTTTCCCTTCCTTCTTTCGTTCCGGGATCGCAGAAAAACCGCGATTCGACCCGTCCGGCTCGCTTCTGGGTTAGCGATGTTAGTTAACAGGGTTAGCCGGGTTCCGGCTGGCAAGCTGCGAGAAAAAGAATCGAAGAATCGGCGGCGCGCGTAAGCTCCGAAGGAGGAAAAAGCGCGCGCAACGGGCAAGGTTAAACGCGGATTGACGCGGTGGGACGACGACGATGGCAACGACGAACGAATTGAAACGGCGGACGTGCGGACGAGAGAGCACACGATCAGGCAGCACGGGACACACACACGACCACTTCTTCTCTCGGCGAGCAACGAGTAATATCGCGCGAGACCGACACGGCTGCTAGCCGTGGCCGTTTTGACCTTGGCATTGAACTTAGGGGAGCTGCCGGGTGAAGCGGGAGGGAGGGGCGGGACCGGCGCTCGAGGAGGGGATTCTTCGCAGAATGTGGTACGGGCTGAGCGGCGATAGAGAGAGGGGGAGATTGCGTCATCTCGCGCAAGCCTGTGCGCCGCGCGTCAATACAGCCGGACTGCCTGGCCCTACGGGCTAACCTTCGCTCTCACCCCTTCCATCCCGCCCCTTCCCCGCCAGCGCTCCTCCAGTGCTCTTGCTCGATCGAGTTTCTTCCTGCAAATTCGATCTCGGTGTTTTTTGTCGCGGCCAGAGGGAATATTTTCATCCATGCGAAAGCTTTTTCAGCAGAGAATCGCGATTCCGGTTCGCCTCGCGGTACCACCTATAATGATCGTACGAAAAGTAGGGTACCAGGGTGGTAAAAAGAAACTGAGAACGAAACAGGAGATGCGGATGCAGAAGTGGGGTACACCTGCTGCCGCTAAACTTGACCCGGAATCAGAGCTTCATTTACGGAATTGGATTGTTTCTACAGGAAGCTTCTTACTACGTTTCCGCTGCAATTTCTCGATTCTACTTCTCATGCGGCACAACTACGCAGTTGAACTACCGTTGCGTTTGATGATTTCGCAATGTATCTCGACCAGAGGAGCGTACGAAAATGTAAATGACAATTACTACTGCACGGAATAATGCGTTGAAAATGTACTGGTGACTTCCAGTAGCTAAGTTACACTTTTACTGGAAGAAGCTTCGAGCGACGTTGCAATTCTATTCTGCCAGATGGTGAGCGAATAATTCCGGACTTACCAGAAGCGAACGACAACTGCGTCTGTCGGTATGCGCTCGGAAATGCTGGTTGAAAGTCGCGCAGGGGGACACGGAACAGAAGAAACTGTTTTAGCGAAAATGGGAGGCAGGGGAACAGGATACGAATCTGTAAACAGAGAGAACGCGGGTGGAGGTGGATCAGCGTTGCAGTTGCGCCCCACCCCCGACCCCTACCCCCGGCACGAGTGGGTGTGGACGCACCCACTCCCTCTGCAGCGACCGAATCAACGGGATACATCCAGAATTGTCCGTGGGGCGAGTTAAAATGACGATACTCCAGGGGGTTGGTGGGGGATTGCTTTGCTGCAGCGTGACGTGGCCTTGGGCACACTTTACCCCCCCCCCCCCCCCCCGATGCACAGTATCACGAACACCGATTCTTTCTCCAACTCTTTTACGAGCTGACGTAGATCGAAAAGGAGAAATCTCGCTGTCGCGAAATTTCGAGCACCGTGTCGGATAAAACGGACTGGACAGTTTTCAGCTTTTATAGGGCAAACAATAATGGAGGGAGCTAGGAAAAGAAGAATGCAAAATTCCATTTTCTCTGTTACCGCTCCCGTGCTTCAATGAAGGGAAACGTCTAAAAGAAGAAATGACGTATGTAGTTTCTTGTGTACAGTTGAAGTCCATTTGAAGCATAATTGCGACGCAGTTAACGAAGTCGCATTAAACTCCATTGAAGTTTGTCTTGTACCTCGGAGGCTCAAATGGTAAGTACCAGCAGTTTAATAGCAAGTTCAGCCCTGAGCGTGTATTCTGAATAGACGACAGAGTCTCTCCGTCAGAGCCAAGGGTGGAGGACGAAGAATGGTCACTTTACGACATTCAGCATCGCTTTGCAACCCCCAAATTGGAACGGCACGTGTTCCCGCAACGAAAGCTCTCCATTCGCGGTAAGAGCGATGCAAGTCACCTTGAGGCGGTTATAAAGTTGAAGCGCGACTTGCTCCCGCAGCGGAACACGTTCCGCCAGTGTCCATTACCGAGGTCGCCCTTCCGACGTCTGGCCGAGAAACGGAAGGACGACGAGAAGAAAAAGACTGGGCCCGAGCACGTGTGACCGTGAGCGTGGAACACGTGTCACGATTGCGAAAGGGCAGCCCTCCGATCGATCCTCTCGACGCCGATCTCGCGCGCGCCTCGCGATACAGAACAGCGATTTTGGCTTCGCCGTTGCGATCGTTTGGCATGCACAGCTCGACCGGACGTGAGAGAGCTCTCGAAAATTCGCTGAACAAGGAAAATAGAAACCCGACTTTCGTCTGTGCCAAATGCGTCTCGAACTCGGACGTTCCGCGACTTTCACGAGGCTGTATCCTCTTCTACGCTTCAGAATCTACGACGACGGATATTTTAGTCGGCGATGAATGAAGATACAGTGATGTGAATAATTATAGATTCGCGGTAACTTTTACATTTTTCATGATATTTGAACTTTACAAAACGTCGTATTTGTATATTTCTATATCAGAAATAATAAAAAATAGAAATATACGTTACTATGAATTTATAATTATTCATAGCATTATAGGTAGCTCAGATATATCTAAACAAACTTAACAAAATATCATATTTGTGCATTCCTGTATTAGAATTAATAGAAAATAGAAATATACGAATGTGATATTTTGTTAAGTTTTCGTTTAGGTATCAGTAATGATGTAAGAGTTACTCTAAGTCTATAATTATGCAGACCACTGTAGGAGTCAGCTAGAGCCGATTCGCCGAGCGTTCCCGACCGTTTTTGTAATCCCAGGATTTCTCGATCCCAACGGTGTTGTGGGATCATTGAAAAGAAATTCGCGAAGAGGCACTATTTGCACCGAGTATTCGCAAACAGCAACGGCTATTTATTTTCCGATGGGAACGTGGATGGTATCGAAAATAGACTTCCACCTTCGTAAATCGAGGAAGGGATGGGAGGTTCGACTCAGCGACCGGAAATTACAACGGCACTCGGGTGCGCGCGAAAAGACGAAGACGGGGGCCACTGCCATGAAAAATGAAACTCGGTTTTAATTCGTACGCTATCGGCCGTACCACCCATGATTATTTTTCCACTCTCGCCGGCGAAACCGTTGTTAAGCGAAACGACGAACCCCTGGCTCTGCAAAATTTACACTGCCGGCGTATCGATCAAGTACACACGGTGCTCGTGAGACAGGCGCCGTGTAAACAAACACACTGGAGTCATGACAGGACCGCTGCGATATGGCAAACAAAATTTTCATGCGATGCAAGCCGACCGTCGACGGCGAAGACAGTTTAATTACTTTCCTCTCGCAACGACCGTCACGGACGTGAATTTCTAATCCAGTGCAGGGATCTCCCGATATAATGTGGTTCCAGCGTGAGAGAAATGCTGGCGAAAATCGCGACGCATTGTCAATCACCTCGATATGGGACCGACAGTCCACCGCCATCTTGAAGAAACCGTAACGCGACCGTCGCAGCTGTGCTGTCCCAACGTAAGCTGGTTATTTCTTTCCCGTCGTTTTCGGAAAATTACTCGTCGAAAACTCGTCGTCACGTTAAGCCGGATAGAAGTTCCAACTTATCGCTCACCCCCGTCCACTACGGCGCGCTATTATTGGAGAAACTGAAAAGCGATTTCAACGTATCCTCTCGATAAAAGATGGCTATTTCTTTTCGTTACGAAGGTAGCACTCGTTAGAAAAGAGCAATCCTGTATCTGTCGTTATAAGTTACATCGATGGAAGTTCGAAGCTGACTCTTTCCTTTATCTTGGGCCAATCGCGAAAAGCACGATTTCTATAGATATTTCGGAGGTAGCGCAAAAAGAAGCACCATTACGTCATCGAGAACAGTTCAACGATGTTTTGCCATAGTTACGAAACTCGTGTAGGACAAGCTTGTGGAACGAGACGTCGTTAAAAATATTTTTCGAATTTGAAGAGACGGCGCTTGTACATCCGCCTAAAATGAGCCGTTAATCTTGTTGACGGGATCTAATGAATACCAGACGAGCCTGTCCTGCACGAACTATATTTTTCAAGGTCCGGAAAGTGTCGCTGCCGGCAGAGTTCGAAGGCGGAGAGTATTCGCAAACTATTTTTTCGTTTACGTAACACAATTCTAATTAAAGAAACGGCGTTTCCGAGAAGTTCGACTAGTCGAATCTATAATCTTCCGGTAGAATATCCTAACCGAAAATAAATCGTTTCGAAGAGTTCCTGGCCAGAACTTCGAGCAATCGAAACCGAAATTGTGATTTCTTATGCAATCGCGAGTGCACTTCTATCGCTGTATGCACACGGACAACATTGATTTATAAATATCGTGCGAAACTAAAATGTAGAATAAGATTCCAAAGGTATCATTTTGTCGCGTTCGTTCTACCACAAGTAAAATGTAAACCAGAGAAAGCGGTATTTCGTCTGCATTTGCATAAATAAGAACAAAGTTGATTTGAATAAACACTCACCCAGATCCATGGGGTAGAGCCAGCTGTTGATGTCCAGGATCAGGTCCATCTTGAAGGACTCGGACTCGCAATGGAGCCTGCTCACTGCATCCCATCATCATCGATCGCCGCGCGCCGCCGTAGAAACCGGAAAAACAAGCAAATGGAAGGACATGATCGTTAGACGTCGTCTTTCAGAAAGATGTCGCCGATGCGGAAAATAGACTGGCGGTTTGGTCGCGTGGTCGAAAAAAAGACAAACGAAAAGGAAAAAAAATTGTCGAACGTAGAAGAAGACTGCGAGAGCGTCACGTGGTGCAACATGACTCATAAATCGACGTAAGGTTCCCAATCGCACGTCTTCGATTGGCAAAGAGAGGGGGGGAGGATGTGTATATTTTTTTTACAAGCCTCGCGAAACGCGACGCAGCCGTACTACTTGACGGCTGGCTACCGGCTGCTTGACGTCACTGTCAGTCGGCCAATCGCATTTGATTCGCGATACGAATTTATCGCCGTGCCGACACTCGCGAAACTCACCCACACTCGCAGCTCGAGGGCTCGACGTTCGGAAATGCGCACTCGTCCACGTACACGGTGATCGAGAAACAACGATCGAACGGCAAAGTACTGAACGCGACGTCGTCGAAAGCAACGAGTAACAATTTATCGAGAGCGGTTCTAAAAACTGATTAATTCGAAGGATAATTGAACGGCTATTCTCGCCAATTCCCACTGCCGGAAGTAGGAGTACCCGATTACGGATTTAATCACTTAATGGGAACTCCCCACTGCGAGCGAGCTAACGTCGTCGAGATAAATAAATATCGTAGGTCAATCAGTGTGATATATTTAGATGCAGATATTGTGCATTTATAGAATAATAAAAATACAACGCTGCATCAAGAATTCTATCTCGTTGCCGGTTTGAAAAATCGATTCGCTAATATTTGAAGTTTGCTTGAATAGGCGCAGCCCGGTAATGACGCATCCGCTGTTCTACGATAATGTATCGTAAGAATGATTAAGGACAAACGATCCATCCGTGAAACTTTCTAGGACATATTGCAGGAAATATTATGCATCGATTACTTTCAACTAGTCGGGCGATCCTGCGTTCATTGATTCTTTTCTATGCCACCCTGTATGTAGTAATTTGCATCCGCACTCGTTAACACGCACGTGTCCGAAACAACACACGTAAATTTGCAGTAATCATCGTATCAACTGTTTCTCTCGATTTTCCTTTTGCATTCGTTCATTCTAGAAACTCGACTGTGTACAACTCCCAATAAATGAACAAATTTCATCCATTCCACTTCTCGTTTGCCTACCCACCGTTCCATATGGTGATCCAGTTCGGGCAACAGAACATAAATCATTTAAGTAAAATATCGCGCGATTCGAAAGTTCATGATTCAATTAAATTCCAAATATTTTGCTTCGACGTTCGCGACACTTTTCCAATAATCAATCGATTATTGAAAAATGATATTACCCGATCCAATGTACTTGGTTTCGTCAATATCAGATCGATCTTCTCGTGTCATTCTTCTCTCATGAAATTTATTTTTCTCACATCTTCCTGCGCATTCAGCAATACACGATCTATCGGTCGGATCTCAAAGCCTGCGGAATAATACTGTTCGACTTTTTCCCTGATCGCAAACTAAGATTAGGTTTCCGAGTCATCCGACTTTTTTTAGAACTGATGACCACGGTCATCGACAACTGACCGTCGAATTACACAATTCGTCCTCGCACGTTCATCTTTGGAGCTGTACCATTGTAATGGAACAGCCAATCGGATCCTTGTATCGCTGCGTCGATCATCGACAATGGACCCGTCCGCGTGACGCGGCAGTTTCGAACGATCGCGGCAAATCGAATTGCCGCGATTTTTCTCCGGGAAACAGGACGACCGTGTAACGCGAGGCGATAATTCAGACGCCGAGCGTGAAATCACAGGCATCTCCCGCGGAATGGAATTGCATCGCGGGGAAAATGAAATCAGAATATCTGGGGGACGTGCTAGATTTATAGTCGGGAAACAACATTCCCGAGTTCTTCTGGCCTGGAAAAAATTATCTACATGCTGACCATTGTGAGCGTCTCCCCTGAGTTATCGCCTGGTGCTCCGAGAGTCCCGCCATTTCTGTTCCGAAGCTACCTCGCCGAATACCGACCAAAAGCTGCTCTACAGTTATAAAATTTTAAGTATCCTCAGACTTAAGTTCTGAATGAGGAAGGATTATTAAACCATCCGATATAGTTACCAACAATTTGTTACACTTTTATCGAAAGATTACGATTATTAGTTATCTGTAGCATGTTTTATTTGTTTCGTAATTATAGTAATCTCTTTAGTTTTGCTAGTTCTATAATGATTCGAATATCAATTCAGGTTGTTATGTTAGAAAAATCGATTTTTATGGAATAATTGAAAAGGAAAGATCGTTCTTTTCCCAGTGTCGTAAAAGGGATTGCGCACACGTTCTCAGACATTCTGCGGACGTTGTTTTGCGATCGTAGAACGTATCCATATGGCGAACGTTCTGGAGTTATAAAGGCCAAGGGGCAAGACTAATTTGTATGTATCGCATTGCCTACATCGAATTCGCGTGAATTAATGAGGTGTCTTTCGTCGTGACTCAGTATGCTGCCGGTGAAATCCGTACAGCGAGTTTCTTAGCTCATTTTCGACTCCTTCGAACAACAAAGTTCAACCAATAAAAAATCATGTCTGCGCCGAACCGTGATTTCTCGAAACAGAAAAATCACTGTTCATCGCCGCAGCGTTCCTAAGAGTGCTCCTGTATTTAGTTAGCAAGACTAGCGCGCGCAAATTATCCCCCTCGCCACCTCCCAGGGAAAAGTACGCACGAACGCTCCGCTTTCGATAAACATTTCTTTGTACCCAGAAAGCATCGAGTATCCAGAATCGTTGCGCAACGAGAACACAATTATTTCCGTGCTCGTCCCGAATCGATCAAATAATTCACGAACCCAAAGTCCACTCGATATCGACGATCCAATCGTAATCCGGGCGACGATAACGAAACCGTAGCAAAACAAACGTAGTCGGCTCCGCCGATCGAAATCGAGAATCGATGCTCGCTAGTTTTCCGCGGAGCCAACGGACCGGAAGAAGGGGAAGAAAACGAGGAGACAATGCAGCGCAAATACGTGTCCGCGACGTATTGCCGCCGTATTTACACGCTTAATTCGCGCCTTCCGATTGCGCAACCGTTCCTCGAAAATGTAAGAAGAAACGAGGAAGACGAGCCATCGCGCTCGATAAAAATGCAGCGAAGTGGAAGAAGAAATCACGCCGGAAAAAGTCGTTATCCCCGGCGAGTCCCGGCGTTCAAACTCGAATAAAAATGGTGCGAGAAAATGTTTGGCGTTGGTTACGTTTACATGCATCTTCTAGATCGACGGTTAATCAGCTACAGCCTCCTCGGCTGTACAAAATCGTAGTTTCCGGTCAACCGATCGTAAAGAATTCAAAAAGACAGGTGAGGCAAGAAAAAGCGAGGCGAAGTGTTTCGATAAACCATCGGGCAAAAATCTACGGGAGATCCATTCTGTTCGATTACTCACGGCGATCACAGAAGCGGGCGTCGATCGGCGAAGACGTTAGTCGAGCCAATGATCGTGAAGGTTCCGGCGGCCGCTCCATCTTCTCAGCTGACTTTCTTCAAAACCGTCCTTCCCCCGTTCCTGCATCTCCTCGTCCTCCTCTCCCCCGTTGTCTGAGCTGGTTTTCCATCGATCCAACATTCGTAACAAGTCGATGAATCGGTTCTCGAGGGATCGTATCTCCTCGCCGGTCTGTTCCTCCATGGCTCGGCTGAACGGTTCCCAGAGAATTATTCCAAAGCTTGGAGGCAGCCACCGAGGCAAGATGACGGTCAAAGGATCCAGAGGAGAGTGATCATGGATCCCGATGCTGGCACACAGCAGACTGATTCGTTCCTCGTTGCTGACGTTGCTGCCAGCTGCTCGACTACTGTGTGCTCGATGAAGAGAGAGCAACGACGACCTTTACGGTCGCCCGGTAGTGCGAGTTCTCCAACGAAACGCACGGAACCTGCCTCCATCCCCCACCAAGCGGGCTCTCACCCCCTATGACCCCTACCCCACCGCCCCGTTGATCGCTCTCGCCGCCAGCTACCCTCCTCTGTCGCTCTCCGGCCGATCAGGAAACCTGCCTTCTCCTTCGCTTCCCCCGAAATCCTCCCCACACCGTGTTTTCTCCACCTGTCGCACTCCAGCTCCCTCTGTGTTTTCGTTCCTCTCCCTCCCGATCGGGAAAAGGTCAAGAGGGTGGCTTTCGCTGCTGCTGGTCCTGGCGAGCCTCCCGGTACACCCATGTATCCCGAGATATTCCTCCATCGGTTGTCCGTTGACGCCACACTCAAATGGATCTTTTTTATGTCCGAATCACGGAAACGAATCGCCAGCGGAAAAACCGTTGTTCTTTCGAGGTCTTAATCGCTTACCGTCATTGTAGGAATTCGGTGGTAGCATCTTCGACTTTTTTCTTTCAGTTTTGGTTCCGGCGAAATTGCTTGACGACGGTCTGCGCGTCCCTCTCGACCATCCTTCTGCGTGCTTGATGAAACCGGCACAGCTGGACTGCTCGACAGCGTCCTTCGGCCTCGAGTGGCTGTCGCAGCTCGTCCACCGCAGGATGACAATACTTCGTGGACGTCTAATGGTACTTCCCCGACGAATTGCAAGGAACCCAGCCTCCCGCCCCTCCCACCCTTTATCCTTCAGCTGCCCTCTCACCTTCACCGCCTCGAGAATACTCCTCTCCACCCCCTCCGCCCCTTGAAATTTTCTTGCGCGTGGCCAATGGGGGATGACACATTTCCCGGTCGCCGTTTCCGGTCCCGGTATATACCCTGAGTATATACCCGGGATACCTCGACCACCAACCATATCGTCGTCCTCCGTGTTCTGGGTAACCCTCGATCTCCTCGATACCGATACGTGCTGCACTTAGAGGCGAGACGTTATTTGGGATCCTACGATTTCAGGGGTTGGCCAAACGTGTACCTCGTGGACGGTGCACGACGTACTGATCCCTCCTGATGTTGCTGCCAGCTGGTTAGATTCGTTAAAGGACACAGAAGAAAACGGGGAGGAAGAAACCAGCTGGAGGAAAAGAGAAGCCAACGGCGACCTTTATGTTCAGCCAGTAGTTCTCCAACGAAACGCACGGGACCTGGCTCTCTCGCTCTGTCGTTCCGTATCTCTCCTTCTCCCTCCCATCTGCGGTTGCTCTTCAGCTTCTACAACGGTCTGTCCTTGTCCAACCAGCCTGTTTCGCCGGTCTCCTTGTTCGCTTAACCAGCTTCTATCCCTCTCCCGCAGAACCGCCCACGCTCGATTCATCCCCCTCTACGCTCCCTTACCGCGCCTCTGACCTTGTCTACCTCGACTCGGGAGCCATTAGGAGAGGGGGTGACAATCCCTGATGCACCCCAGCGAGCAGAAAGGGATGGCAATAGATTTACCCCCACCTCACCTGGGCGGCGCTCGCCAACCCTTTGACCTCCCTATTCTCCTTTCTTCGTTTCTCTCTCTCACTCTTTTTCCCTCCGTTTCTCTCTGCGACAGGTACACACGCTCTGATACGATGCTTCTTTCCTGTCCTCCAGTAGGGTTCTTTGTCAAACCACCAATTCTCCTTTTCTCTCTTCCTCGTTCTCTCGCTTTGGCTGGGACGCTTCTCGTTTCCATCGTTTCCTCTCATTCTCCATTCTTCTCAATTTTCTGAGCGATATTTCCTTCTTGCCGGAGAGACACAAGGTTATTTCACATTTCGGCGGCTACTGTCCACAAACGGCGCCCTCCGATTTCTTTGCCCGCTCCACTTTTCTAACCCTGTATTTTAACTTCTTCATTAAGGAAGCTTGCGACGTCGTTGTTTGCCGGGTTAAATGGAAGCCGTTTACCGAGGCGATATCGAGCGGACTTTTAGACTTTGGTAATTACCCCCTATTTGCAATGAGTCGAGACGATCGGAAGAAATCGACCTGAATCCCGATCACCCGAAACAAGAGGACCGCCGCTCAGTCAGCGGTTCTTCTCAAAGAACGTAAGGCCAGACTGACCGGCGGACTTTCCAGATAATCCAACCGAGAAAGAGGCTACCGTCCACCGAGTCGCCCTCGACAAGGTCGAAAACACGCCGCCGGAGCCGACCGAGCCAGAATCCGAACCATCGGCCCGCTAAAAACTCCCAATCAATATCAATATCGACTCTCCACTACCCCTGAAGCACCCATGACCAATATCCCGGAGGAAAGAGTTCCCTCTCTGCTGTCCTCGCGCGGCGTACCCTCGACCGAGAGAGGGCGGAGGAAGAGAGAGACAGAGAGAGCGCCAAGAACAGAGAAAACGAGTGAGAAAGAAAGACAGGAAAAGAGAACAAGGAAAAAGGATGAACGAGCAGAGAAGAGGAAGGAATTAAGTTTAAAAGAAGAACGCGCAGGGTACGAAAATAAAAAGAAAACCGGTGGAGAGGAGAGGGTAGGAAGGCGAAAGGAGAGGAGGAGGAGGAGGAGGAGGAGGGAAGAGCCTTGACGCGAAACGTACGGAGGAGGAAGCGAGAGGTTGCGCGAAAGATGCGAGGCCGACAAGGACGTAGGCGTTTAGGGATGGAAAGAGGGTTGAGGAGGTCGGTGCGAGGGCTTCCCAACTGCGCAGTGTCGCTATCCGCTATCGACCGGTTCCCAAGCGCTATATAAATACTGGGCACCGGGCTCTCGCCACCCCTGGCGCACACCCCCGGTCACCCACGCACGTCCCCGTCCACCCTCTCCTTTCTACAGCTCCACGTCCACCAACACTTGTACGCCTGCAGCGATCACCCTCCTCCTCCTGCCTCGCGTAATCCTCTTGCCTCGCGGGCGAGCAGAGGGCGCACCGTACACCAGCGCACAGGGACACAGCCCAGAGCGGAGGGGTGGGAAACCTTGACCTTCAAAAGAGCCGCGGAGGGCGAGGGTGGTAGCCGCCACCTCCCGGTGACGCATCTCTCGCCCCCCCAAACCCCTCGATCGACAGCCCTCTCCCCGTCTTGCTCGCTTTTTCCCGGTTCTTCCGTGTCGGAGCTTTTAATTCTGCCGTGTGCGGGAAAACGCAGGCTCGCGCACACCCTTTTTCTTCTGCCCCGATAGGGGCCGCGTCCCTTTTTATTGCTCCGTATGTTTTTACGCTCTTTTCCCTTCCCGTGTTTTCGTTCGACCTCCCCGATTTTCATGGGTTTCTCTCCTCTCTCTTTCTCGCTCCTCCGCGCCGGCCAATTCTGGGCTTTTGGCACCATCGATACGTTCGGTGTGGAATCGATTCAACGCGGACGCGAGTTTTAATTAGTCCAAGCGAAATTTTGACGGCTTTCGGAATTCCCATCGGTTCGTCCCATCCGGGATTAGGGGGTTTGTATTATTGATGGACGTATTAGGGGTACGCGTAGCAGCTGAATGATTTTTGAACGGGATATAATTCCCTGTAAGCCGAGCGCGACGATTACGGCACCGCTGCGGTTCTTGTTTCGACGGATTTCATCCTGGAATAATTGACTCGGGATTCCGTTTCCTCGGATTCTTTACGCTACATGGTATAGTCTAAGTAGCAGTAATTTGTGACCGATTTTTCATCTGTTATATTGAACGAAATTTGTTTTTCGTTCGAAATGAGAACCTATTGAAGCTTTAAAATGCAAGATATTAATTCGGATTACTCCATGAGCCGATATAACGTTATAAAGAGAAAATCTTCAAATAGAAACTAAAGTTAATTATTTTTATTATTCCCTGCAGAACATGTTATACATGTTAACAACTACATTTCAGGTATTTATGCGTTTCATAAGAATTTTTTAACTCGTGAAGAGAAAGCGTTAGTTTCTACCAATTTGAACTTTGAGAAAGCATATAAAGAATTAATTTAAAAGTTATAGTCGCCGGTCTTTATTTATGTGAAAGTTGCACTATTATTAATATGTAAACGTAACTTTGAAGTGCAAATTACCTGCGAATGTGAATTGTGTGTAATTCTAGCAAGCATACGGTCGCAGTAGTAGAACGTTGTGTGACCGGCCCAGTGCAATTGCGACCGGACTGATACTTTCGAATTTTCAAACATTTCCAACGGTCTGATAAGAAAATGTTTCCAACAAAAGTTCATCAACATTCAGTTTTCTTCAAATTTTAATATTAAAAGCCTCAAAAGCAAAATAATTAAAATCATTTCGATTCTTTTAATATTAATATATACTTTTGACTTTGTAACATTGTAGCTGGTACCGAAACGAACTCAACGACTTACTATACTATGGCCTTAAACCTTGAAACAATTTTGGGCACAAATTACCGCTTCCCGGACTACTGTACGCTATTGGTACATCGTCGTCGAGTAATAATAATCTTCGCGCGTTCGAGTTGCGACGAATTCGCTCGAGCCAGTTAACAGTGCACTTAATGCTATCACGAAATCGCTTTGCAGTTTCGTATTCATATGCTCGGAGATCCTTGAATTTAAGTGTACCATCAAGTCTGCATCAGCTTACTCTGCATAATATTTACGTTCGCGGCAAGATAAGTCGCTTAATCTATATCTTTATTAGTCACGTGGAATTACTTTCGTACGCGAGCTCGCGCGTTCCGGAATTACTGGTTTTGCGCTAACCGTGGTATGCTAAAAAGCTGGGTCAGAGGAGACCCGGAGATCGTATCGGTGTAGAGTACACTGCTATGTTACGGAGCGGTGGTCAAATGTGATGCATAGCGTTAATTGAGCGATAAACATGCATTTTGTAGCCACTATGAACAAAGGGTGAAACTAATGCGCATTCTTCAAAGAAAATTAACTTCCGAGCAAGATGCCTATCAAAGCTGGGCAAAATGGAAGCATTCGCGTTCGCAGATCGAACGTTTCGTGTGTTGTCGTGCCATTAACCGAGATTGCACATGCAACCGAGAACGAAGTCGTTTTCGAAAAGACAGGAAAGTTTTCAAGGTCCAATAGCGACGAATCGCGTGAAATATGAATTTCTATCTCAGCCTCGTTTCGCTTGCGCAGGGTCGCGATCGATGATACGGGATGATTGAGAGTGAGGAACGCGAGCGATAAGGATCGAAGGCTCCGCGAGGCTTCATACACTGCGGTAAATTTCAAAACGAAATTTTTTTAGGAGAAACTATTCTAATAGGTCTAGTAGAATTTCAATTGTGATTTTTTCCCGCATAGAAGTTGCCTAAGAGTTAAGTCGTGCAAATTGCGAATTTGCACACAGTCGCGTGTGAGTAATAAAGTGATCAAGTTTTTTTAAAACTATGTAGTGTTAAGTTAACTAAATTGAACATCCCCGACATCTCTTGCTGTATGATTAAATCATAAATCTTTATTCTTGTCACTTTACGCTTTATAATTCCCAAAATATTAATCACTTTGTTACTGACATGAAACGAATAAGTAAACAATCGTATAACAGAAGAAAAGCAAAGCTGTCGTATGAGATATCACCGTTGGACAATTATTAAAGTCGAAATTAATACCGCCAGAACTAATGGACCGACCCAACAGTTCAGTGGATTTTGTTTAAAATCTTCGTGTCAAGTCCAACTAATTATCGTGCACAAAGTTGAACATCATTCCGATTCAGCGGAATCAGCTGCAGCCACCGCAGTAGCATCAGCCGCTAATCGATATCTCGGCTTTAAAAGAGCGGGCATATTCTTGAAATACACATTAATAAATCCGAAGAGCCAGCTTGTCTGTGATCGATTTAATAAAACAACCAGGCGCGCAATGGGTCGAACTCTCGTCAGCCGAATCGGCGATCAGCGAAGCCACTCTCGTTGAGTCGAAGGTCGCGCGGCACGTAACGAATCGCGCCGTACCTCCTCCAGGGTCAATTCGAATCGCAGCCCCGGCCGCCAAGGACGCTCCAAAGTTTTTTTAATTAGAGGCACAACTTCCGCCGATAATTAAATATTAATGGCAAGGGAAAAGGAACACACGAAAAGGTGAACGAGACTGGTCTAGGAGTGGAATTCCCCAATAAAAATCTCTTCAGCCGGCCTCCCGCAGCACCTGTCGGCGCACAAACTCTTCATTTGAAGTTTTAATAAAGCTCGATGGACCAGTGGGGAGAGGAGAATTAAAAGAATCTTTGCCGCAAAGGTTCACAGACTCCCATAATTGCCACTAGACGGTCTGTTTACATCAACGGAGCTTGACGCGCGTAACAGGGTATATTATGCAATCGGGAATACGGATTCGTACAATGTTATCAAGGAAAACTCGCGGTGTGTTACAAAAATCCGTATAAACCGACCAGAGAGGTTTTTGCGCTGGCACGTAATTTCGAAAGCAAAAACTGAGCCGGGCGGGTGCCCCGATGGCGGAAATATTCAGCGGATCGCTGCGCGGCGCAGCGTCGAACACATCGAACTTGGAGAGCGTGTGTGTTGCGGAGACACTCGAAAAATATTTCTACAGGCAAATCTGCCAACCGAAAACGGAGCGCAGACCACGTCGTTAATACCTCATCGAGGGACCATCGGTATGAATAATCCCATGGCACTCGAAAGTTCGGTGCAGACCGCGAGTTCGCATAAATCTCTTGTCGGTGAAGCCGAAAGGCGTGCATGAAAATAAATTCGTCCGTTGGACAGGCCCAACCATTCGGAGTAAAAGATACAAAGAGACTGGAATCGACGAAACGAGATAGAGAGAGCGGGACGGAAAGAGATGGATAGATGGAGATGTAGATAGAAAGAAGCGAAGAGAAGGACAGAGAATGCGAAAAGAGACGACCGAAAACGTTCGTTCACGTTTTTTCCCCGATCCCACCGCCGCCCCCCATGTCCGCTGAGACAAAGGGGTACCCTGAGAGAGGATGTAGCAAGGGTGAGCACGACGATGGGCGTTCCAATGTCACGGTATTTCGAAGCGTTGCGCAATCCCCCCGTTTTCGTGCGATCCCGTTACCGCCGCCACCGCCGCCGCCGTCGTCGTTGCTGCTGCTGCCTCTTCTTCTTCCTCTGTTTGTCAGCTGGTCTCAAGGTCGGCTGGTAAACCAGACCGGTCCGCCGAAGCTATCTCCTACGGAGACCCGGACCCTCAAGCGCCAAACACTTTCAGATTAGAAGAACGATCTGCGAGCGCCTACCGAAACGGGTTCTCCGTCGTGAAGGACTCCAATCCGAATATCTTTTGGCTTCGGCATTTCGTTTCGTCCGTGCTCAACCTCTTCCACCAAACGGATTTTCTAAGCCTGCTTTCTACAAACAGTTTTGCTCCATAGAATATTTTCCAGTCAAAAATGGACGGCATTTTGGAGAACCGACCGTTTCGAACATGAGAAACTATGATCGTTTCTGATCGGTTTAATATGTTATTAAATATTTAATTGAACTTATTTATTTAGCATAAACGGGCTAGATGACTTTTTAATTTATCCACGAAAATTCAACGCAAGAAATGACAATAATAATTATAGTAATAGAATGATAATGAAAACAATATTATTGCAATATACAAAGCAAACACAAATGTGGTGGCATGTGGAGAAATTGGTATGTCACGTTCCAAAGTACAATAATTTGTACACTATCAATTCATTTATATTTAAAAAACTGAAATAAGTACAATCGTTGTACCAATCACACGACTCAATTTCAAATACATCTAATATAATTACATACTAGAAAAATTGCTAAAAGTTTTTCTGGAGAATTGAGTGTAATATTCTGCCAATATATAATAAATAGAAATATGCACAAAATGCATTGAATCTTGTAAAATGAAAATACCGTAAGTCGAAAAAACTATTTTGGATTTAGAGTTAAATTAGTTACAAATGCCGAAGGTTCGTTTATCATCCTATCTCCTTTAAGGTACAGTGTAAAATCGTTGGAAAAAATCATCAAGATAAGTAATTTCAATTAGCAAAATAGAATTTCAAAAAAATTACGTAACGCGTGTTTAATCGACCCGAGCTTCGAATGCCCAGCGAATACCTTCGAAATGCCAGCACGTTTACTATAGTATTAATGAACGCTTTCCATTCCCTGATAGCTGATTCAGGCGGTGTCACGCGAAAAACGCGAAGAACGTTTTAATTACGACTCGGCCAGATATATAAACTGGCCATCAAGAACTGAAACGGCGGAACTGTTGTGGAGTTCGGAAGAAATTAATTTCGAGATTGTCCGGCTGGTAATATTCCGCGGACCGAGCCGCCGCGCCGGTAACCAGACGTTATTAACTTCTCTGCTCTTGGAAAAACCGCGCGGGAGAACGACTGTTCGGTTGGTCGAAACGTTTAGTTAATTTGCTCGGGCCGCTTCTTTTTTCTTTTCGTTTCAAGTGGGCCACGTAACCGACGTATCCCCTTTTTGCCTTGTTCCAGGGAATTAATTGTTCGGTAACGCCAGGATTCTTGAAAGTGGCACCGTTTCAACTGGCGAACGTGCTCGCGCGTCGACGTACGAGAGAAATGATTATGGTTGACGAGACGGCGCGACGAGGTCCGCGCAAAAAATTTCATTAGAACGTGGCGGAATTATAGAGAGCTGTCGCGGGAAACGATAAGCGTTTCATTTGTCCGGCTGTCAAAGAGCTTTGCGGTCGAATAGGTGCTCGGACCATGGCCAAACTTTTGGGGACGCTGATCCAGCATAAATCTCGCTATTGCCGGTGCAGAAACAAACATAGCTAGAGAAGGCCGTGAAGAATTCCCTGGTTATTATTTGGCGATCCCAGAAATGTAACGATTGCATCTCTTTCGAGTCTCTGCAATCATTTTGCGCGATACGTTTGAAATAAATAATTTTATACAGAAATGTTCATGTATTGGTCACAGAAGTAATAAACATTCAACATTTTTTATTTTAGAAAGTCACATTTTACGTGTTAAAATATAGAGCAAATTTCATTTCGCAAAGCGAGCTTTTATAAATTTCAATCAAGTTTTATTTCACTCGGAAACATTTTGTTTTCAATAAAAAAATGGCAATTCTCGATGGTTTTTCAATTCAAGGAAATTCAAAAAGGCCTCAAATAAAAGAAATCTTGTACACCCGGTAGATAGTAATACGGCCACGTCCGCTTGTTAGTCGAACAATATTTCTCTACCGGAAATATTTACGAACCATCCTAATAAACGTTGCCATACGTATCGTAGGGAATTAATTATTTTCAGGATTTACCGTACCGGCCGCCTCCCCCCTTCGCCTTCATCGCAATCGAGCGCAGCAGGTTAACTATCGATTATCGTGTTCCTGTGCAGCGTCGGTTATACTCGTAATTTCACTCGGCCATTACTTTCTGGCAATCGAATCGCGATCGGAACCGGTTCTTAAATCTCGAATCATTACTAAGTGCTGTACCTGTCTTCGACTGTAACATCCACCGTTCCGCGCGAACGTGTTTCACGAGGTTTTGTTTCGATGGTCGGGTCCACATCGACCTAAATGTCGGAAAACTAACTTATCGGAATCTGTTGATGTTTTAGTAAATATTCTAGCTGATTGAGTCAGTACTAAATGTATCGTTTGACACACTTTAAACTATGCTTATCAAAACCGGAAAGATTTCAAAAATACAATCCTTCAGAGTCTCATGTGTAATCAAGTTTCCAAAAAATTTAATAATTAACCCATTTGCATCAAAGCGCGGAATATTCCGCGCGCCACGACTGTCTAGTATCACCAAGCGCGGAATATTCCGCGCGCCACGACTGTCCACTATCACCGAGCACGGAATATTCCGCGCGCCACGACTGTTTCTTAATTGTTCTTATTCTGTTTCCTATTACCAGTTGCTAAATGTTCTTCAGATGTGACAGATATACTGGCGATATACTGGCAGGCATTTTCCTGTATGGATACCTCAAACCTTGGCAAAGGGGTATAAAACGTCAAAACGATGCGTTACATGCTTATCCAAGTTTATTCGAAGAGAGACGGTCTTCAAATGCCATATTTGCGAGGTAGCATTATGTATTGATCATTTCAAAGAATATCACGAAAAGTAATTTAATTAAATTTTCATTGTATTCTAAATAATTTTATTTCATATATAAAAAAAATATTTGTTTTTCCTTTCTTTGTAAAAAAAATAAAATGAGATATTTGAGGTATAATATTGTGTATTAGTCGTTTTAGACATTGTATTTTTGATAAAAACCATAAATTTTTTCAACGTCGGTTTCATACCCATATGTCCAACAGCGCGCAGTGATACGGGTCAGTCGTCCGTTCTTCGGTTCGGATTTTTAAGCACGGCGGCCGAAGTAGACCGATGATGCAAATGGGTTAAGCGCAGCAATGATTAAATGTGGTGATATGCAGTGTGTTAAAAACTTATATAGTAAGAATTAATCATTTTTATCCATGTATGCGGTAAAAAATATTTGTCACGAGAAAAAAAGAAGTGAAAAAAAGGATTTTGTACAGCCGTCACACAAGTAGAATAGAAATAAAAATAAAAATATATATGTAACGATAGAATACAAAAGGTAAGGAATAGTGTGTTATATGTAACAAATATATATTGGAAATAATAAATATGTGTAATACAAGAAATATAATAAATGAAAGATTATCAGACAAACAAGTAATACCATTGTTCAAATAAAAATACGAAAGGAAGATTACACCCAATAAATAATGAGGTAGACCGCAAATTTTATAATACATTAAAACTGTCTAGATGAAACGTCAAGCAATGAAGACATTAGAAGAATTTCAGAATATCTTTCAAATTCTCCACAATTCCTTAGAATCATCAAAAGGAGAAAAACATTTTTATGTTACTTCTCTTCCTTACGATTGATCCAAACGAATTTAATTTGACCTGAAGGCCTGCAGTCTACCAATAAGCTTGCGTCGGACCAACACGGTCCCCAAGTAATCAGACTAACAACTAATGGAGCATCTAACGAAACAGTCAATACATCAAAGAATCCGAAACTAACCGAACGGGCAGCAGTTGCGTTTCAAAGTATTTTCGTAGCTCGAAACGAAAAGGAAAAAACCGGTCGGTACGCAAAGGCAGGCAGCAGGCAGGCAACCACCGACTGTACGGTGCCAGAAACGTCCGCCTTCCGAGGATTAATTAATCGGGCGTGATTCGACGGGCGCCGATAGAGCAGCGCGCCGATCCGTTCCTATAGCGTCTATGCCCCGGTAGCCTGTAGCAAAGAGTATGTCAATAACAGAACATCGGCTGCCCTAAAGGAGAACACGCGCGTTGGTTAACAATGACGGTGTGTTGACTAGCTTTGAGCGGACGGTCTACTCCGCGTCTCGATCAGAAAGGTCAAAAGATCGTCTGGGGGATTATGGTGTTACGGTGAAGTCGCTATATGTATATATATATATATATATATATATATATATATATGTATGAGAGAGAGAGAGGGAGAGAGAGCAGCAAGAGGTTAACGCGTCGAACGATGTCGCGTTTTCACTGGAAACGCGGTCGGAGTGTGTGAACCAAGAGGATTTCTCGCGGAAACGTACACCAGAGGTGTGCAGGAAAATTTTTGCTCGCTGTACACCCATGCCACCGGACATGGCGAATTTATCCGGTGCGCATGCACTCGCATCGAGATAAGTAGAAATGGTGCGAAATGATCAGACACGGCGTCAACGCGCGCCATATACGTATGGTTGCAGACAAATTGTATGTACATGAACGCTAGTTTACTAGACCCAATGACTAAATAAATTTTTGAAAAAATTGTAATTTTTTGTAACAACAGAAGGAATAAAATTGTACCTTTCAATTATTTTTATCTGGACTTAGAATAAAAAAATTATTCAATACGTTTTTCAGGTCTCAGCAATTTATACGTATACTAAAAGTTTCATCGAAGTTGATTGGCTACCGTCTCAACAAAAAAATTGAAATCTGATATGATTTTTACAATTTGTTTCTATGTCCTCGTGTTTTGCAAATTGTGGTCAAACTTGCGATGCTATAATATACAATAATATATAGAAATATTACAGTGATACATAGTAATATATAGAAATATGTAGCAATGTATAGTAATATACAGTGATATGTAGTAATATATAATGATATTTAGAAATATACAGTAATAAAAAAATATAATAATATATAAGGTCATACATACAGTCAAATTTGTAACGCAGAATAAAATTTCATTGTTAACATGAAAAAGAAATAGCTGACAATGTTTCAACATTTAAGTTATACAACTTATGTGAATAATTAATTGAGCCACTAACTGATGTGTTACCCAATGAATTCTCCGCAGAAGAATTTTTGTAGAACTGAGGAGGCGAGGCAGAACAGTATTTCATTCCGTTTCGTTACAGGAGAACAAGTAGCCATGCTTAACACTCACATGGTCGGTCGAGTATTAGTACCCGTTTATGAAACTCACGTTAACGACCGGTCGGGTATTACTAGCCGTTTATGAAACTTACGTTGACGGACGGTCGGGTATTAATACCTGTTTGGAGCGCACTGCGAATTTTAATTGCCTGCAGCTTCTAATTACGTAAATATGTATGGAAATTCGAACTACGAGGAAAGAGCCGGACGTCGTTTTAAGGTTTCGCTACAAAACGTAAACTGAAGATCGAAAATTTCGATGAATCATAAAAGGAATTATCGTGAATCGGCACACGTGCGTTTACGTAGCCCGAACAGTGCATGCAGAACCGGCCGGTTGATTTACGCTTATTCCCCTAATCGCGTTAACGGGGACACCTAGGCGACTGCCGCCGTCCTCCTCGTACCCAGACCAGGGGGATACAACCCGCTAACTACGCAATTTTCTTCAACACACCCCTCCCCGTCTGCTGATTTTGCGTCGCAGTTCGCGTGTAACACGCTGTGCAACGGAACTGCGAACACAACGTCGTGTCATGGAAACGTTATGCTAGTTCGGGAAACGAGATCGATCCACGGTTCGTTATGATCACGGAATTATTGCTTCGATCCACGAGAACGAGTTCGTTAGCTAACCTCTAAAACTGGAAAAAATTTATTTACGACCCGTGGACTCTAGTTGCCTTCAAATAAACTTATCAAAATGACCTTTTCTTAATATAACATTTTTAGAAGTAATAGAGAATGTCCTAGTCTATATGGAAAATTTTCTAAGAAGTAAACTGGAAATATTGTTTAATCATGGCTGGTTGTATCTACTAACTGTATTGTTTTTAAGGAAAAAAAGACCTGAATTTTATTCTGTATTGTTTACTTAATTGTTTAACTTTTCTTATTGTACTATGAATACCGGAACACTGTGCGCACTTAGCAAAAGCAGTCAAATAAATAAGATAAGTATACAATAAAAAGGAAAAAAAGAAGCTCTCTATCGTATCTCACTGACCTTCCGCGACAAAATAAGACTGTTATTACCGAAGTCCTACTATCATAAAACTATACGACTTTTGTAATAAACTTTTTAATAACGCCAGGAATATTCGAAGTGATAACGTTGGGTGCGGAAAACGTGACGGGATTAAATGAAAAGAACTAATAGCGTTAAGTACGTGTAATACCCAAATGCGAACCATGGCAGTTCATGAGTTAACTGGGCAATTTTCTCGAAGTCTACACCCACGCAGTCGAAGAGGGATAAAAACAATCTGATTCAGGTTTCATCGCAGCTAAAGTGAAAAACTTTTAATTTGTACAAGCGTCGGTATTTTTCCGGATATTCAAATTAAAATATTCGTAGCTAATTGTGAATGATATAGCAGTCGATGTTAACGACGTGTCGACTTCCCGATGGCGAAATGTCTGATAGCCAAACAAGAGGAAGAACTGGGTCATTTCCGATGCACGATAAATTTTATTACTTATTTTATTACGGCTATAAAATGTGAGAATAAAAATGCTATAATATTGTATTAATTTGATAACGTAAACAACATATACGTTCGCCATGTGAGGTATATTGATAACTTCTCAGACGGAATAACATTTTTAAAACTGGGCCAAATGACTTCAATTGTTCTTAGAAGTCAGTCCAACTAGTTTGTTACAGAATAAATAAACGAAAATTGTGAAAACAGCATACGGATCATTTAACACAGTTTTAAAAAAAGTTATATCGTTTTAAAAGGAAACTGAATACTTGCTTTAGCCATTGTAAACTTCAGAATATAAAAAGTCCACTGATCATGTCGACAATATGGGGTATTTTTATTGCCAACTGTACATCTCAGCCGTAGAAAGTTGGCACTATTTTTATGGCTAGCTTTTTCGCAACCACGACCAATCGTAATTCGATATCCTTTTGACTTTCTCGACAAATATTTCATCTTAGCTAAATTGGATTATTTATGGTACCTGTTTTAACGAAATTACAGATCGCAACGTTAAACATCGAATACACCATTGAGAACCTGCCGGTTGGAAACATGTTCGACGGCTTTGTAACAGGAAAGATCGATCGCCTGATGCGATCGGAACATGATTTCATCATGCGCGCCGGTGTCGCTCATATCATTGTGCGAACACTGCTTTAAAACGTTTTCACGTTTCCGAAAGGGTATTCAACTATCCGATAAGACTCGATAAAATGTGTCGCATTAGCATTTTTACGTGGCTTCGTCGACAGAACTCGGCTTACACCATGCTTCAAATTCGTGCGATTCATCACAATACCGTTAACCGGTGTGGCCATTTCTATTCTACAAGTACTTTCACCCACACGTAAACGTTACCAAAAAAAAAAAAAAACAAAATAATCCAATAATTCGATAAATCCGAAATATAATCTCACGTATTTCCAAAAATCGTGCTACATTCTCATACATCCAAAAATCTGCTAAAGTATCGGCGTAGAAAATCTCGGCAATTTTCGAAGCGAGATCTCGTCCGTGGATCGATACAGCGATTGAGAATAACCGTTAACCTCGAACCTGGTTCGCCGTGAAGCGAGCATACCTTGCGCAATTTCGAGTTCCATCCGGCATGGTTTCGCGCGAAAAATGTCAAGTTTCCTACCTCGTGGCCTGGGTCCATCGATTTCGGAAATCTGTGCAAACACGTTCTTCACCCTTCCAGCCGGATTCTGTGTTCTGGAATCCCGGGGTTTTCACGCACACACGCACGCAGACGCGGCACGACCGCGACGGCGACGCAGTGCTGCCAAAGAGGCGGCCTACCGTCGTTCGAACAGTCTCGAAAATGCAGCGCGGGCCCTGCGGCGGACATCGTCGACGAGAGATCGATCAGGATCGCAATGGAGGAGCGACGGAACGGTATACGGCGAAGCGGAGGAACGCAGAAAAAGCTGGCTCCCGATTCGCGGTCGCGAGAAGGTTGCCGGCTGCCGCCTTGGCACTGACAGTGGCCCTCGCGCCTAGCAACACCGAACGCCACCAAACTGTCGACTCGCCGTAGGCAGCCGGCACCACCACACCGTGCCCCCCTTTTTCATCCGCGTGTCCCTCTCCTGCTCTCCACGTTTCTTTCTCGACCGAGTCGTTCCTCCGTAACGCCGTCCCGCTTCCACCGGCCGTTCCATTCCTCCGCTCTGCGTCTCTCCTGTGTGACCATTTGCTTCTTTGTTATCTACCTTCGTTCCTGTTCTTATTCCTACGCCTCTCCCTTCCGTTCCGAGCCGCATGTTCACGAGACTCGGAACGCTTCGTCTCGATCTTCTGCGATTTTTATGGTCATCCTTGTCTCGATCGTGCGGCTGCTGCCGAGGGCTCTCGCTTTGCGCGCAATTGCTAACGAAACCGACCGCCGCCGTCGCGGACAGGAGCCGGACGAACGCGAAGGCCGGTTACCGGCGCGCCGTAGCAACAGTGGCTCGCGATTGGCCGTGCGTCTGCCGGCCGACCAATCCCGTGGCCCGGTCGGTCGTCAAGTGGTACCCGCGCTCTCTCGACCACGAGCTCACGGATGCGACGGTAAGAAGCGTTCCGAGTCGGCTAAAATTTCAATTATGCACAATAGTTTCAACGGGTAGCGGATCTTTGCCGACAGATCTTTATAGAACAATCCGGTGCAGTAACAGTGGAGATAATAATCGTTGAACATAATCCCAGCGAACTATTGTATCTTCGCGTGCTTACAAGACGGCAAGCTAGGTACATATATAAAGATGTACAATATTACTTAACTCTTACCCTTAGTTTTAGGTACTCATTAATTGTACAACTGATACATCTGTAATAAATCTCAGCGGAGGTTTTATGAAGTTAATAAAAAGGAGGAAAGCCATTCAATTAGCCTATCCATCTAGTTATTGGACTTTTTAATTCTGTTAATGTCTTTGTCGAGTATACTAGTCATGCAACGGTGTCAATCTTCTGTACATATACAACGAATATAATCGTGGAGAAAATAAATTTGGTTTTAATACTTAAAGTAAAAAGGTATAAGAAGAAATAAATAAGAAGAAGGTATAAATCGTAATTTTAATATTGAGAAACAGCAATCAAGAAACAATAAGAAGTAAGATGTTTTCATTGTAGCTCTAACATCAGAGGATCACATAAAAGACATTCTACATTACCTGAAGGAAACTAACTTATTGTACAGTAAGATCTAAAAATAGTAACGTCGCTAATTACCTAACAGTAGATGCGACACTACACAAGGAGACGTAGAAGAAGAATCCAGAACTTGATTATTTTCTACGAAAGAAAATTAAATTTTGAATTTTTCTTTGCCAAATATTTGATTATTTGATACAACAGTGCTGATCATTCCATATGCATTTCGTACATGATATTACTGAATGTTCAAACAATAAAAACATACGGTTTTCAAGAGAAACAACTAGAAAAACTTGCGATTTTATCATAATTTATTAAGCACGCAAGCATGCGTCTTGAAACTAAATAAATCCACTTGACAATGTAATAAATTCTCACATTATAAGTTCTTATGGGTGCACATAAAGAAAAGTTTTTCAATGGAATTTATAATGTAAAAAATGGTCTATAATAAGAGATTTTGATAGATCGCTGTATATGTAAATTCGGAAATGTATAATAGGATTTTACACCTTTCTCCCACTTCCATTTCGTCATTGTGTTCACCTACAGTCGACGTTAGAAACTTCATCATTCAATTACTGCGTTTGAAGTGTTGGCAGACAATTTTCTCATCCTCATTCTTGGTCGTCGTATAATTTTCAAAGAATTGGAGTGGTCTCTTTATTCGACCCAAGTTCTCTACTTTTTTGTTTTCCCTTTTATCAATATTTTGAAATCACGGTTTACAGATTACACAAGTAAATGTGAAATTAAAGAAACCGGGTCAATTGATTTATGGGCTTTGTTTGCCTGGGTGTACTCCTTAGTTCCAAGGAGTAAAAAACCATCGAATAGATGGATTATATCTTATATTTTACTAAGAGCACGATACCAACCTCAATGTTCTCTTTGTGAAACGATGCAGGTGTTAAAAATAAATTTAAAAAGGCAATGTATAAAACTGATTAAAAGCCTCTACAAAGAGGTTGATCGTATGTTATTTTCAAGGCAGAAGATAGCTCACATTTTTCCTGTTTCGACCCTGCATCCCTCGAAGGTTCCTGGAGAGTTACCAAGATAGCGTGATACTTGAGAAGCTCGTCGTACGAATTTTGATCGATTGCGTTGAAAACATTTTCCCTGTTGCGAAACCGATGCCGGAGATTCGAATATCACTGACCCAAGAAACTGCGGATCTGAACTTGTCGAAGCCTGATAAGTGGACCATTAGGTGGCTGCCATTTTGGTCCAGCGTCGTTTCTCGGAAATAGGTCGTGGAGGAAGGAGGTGGCTAGATGGGACGCGCAATGGCGAATAAGGTGGAGAACAGAGTAGAAGGATCGCGCGGGGTTTCGGTACGTGCCGTGCATCTGCTGCGCAACGGTGCGCTCCGTTCGCCGTCGCCTGATTAGCTCCGGCGTCATTTATCAGATTAAATGGATAATACGAGCCGGCGTCTGACGTAACCTGCGCGCGCTCCAAAGAGCGACCGTTTCTCAAAGATTCTTTATTACCCGCACCCGTGGACGCTGCCTTATGCAACCGAGCGCCGCACTGAAATTGGACGCCGAACAATCGGCCGCGTTAACGAGTTCATTGTATTTCCGGCCGAAACACGGAACGGGGGACGCGATGTTGCGCAACCGGCAGGAACCGATTTCAGGAAGCCGCGTGAAAATTGACGAATTCGTGATCGCCGGTCGTTGCATGTAGATAGCAACGGGATGATTGTCAGGGACGATGATATTCGGCGGCCACTATCTTCCGGAATCGGTCTATCGATTGCGCCAGTGAGGGAGAAGGAGGGAAACTCGGAGCAGCGTTGAAAATTTCAGACATAGTTGAGGACAAGGACTGACGTGAAAAGAAGGAAAGAGAAAAATTGGTAAAATGCATTGTGGTTTCAAATCTCCTTCAAAACGACGGGCGCCTTTCCTGAAAAAGTGGGCCAGGATTCGTAACTTCATACGATTTTTATGGAACTCGATATTCTTATGTTTTTGAGACTACTGAATTTGAATGTTACATAAAAAACGTGTAAAATTTAAGATAGAAAATCAGATACCACTGACATAAGCATTGTTTTATGTTTTATTTTAACATGGCCATCTTAATTTCAACATCTTTAACATTATTCGCGAAAAGCATTGATGAGCGCTACGTGACACTTCAAATTTGAATATCTAAAAAACGGCAATCATGATTGTTGTTAGAGCAGATCCTTCGATGACTACCACAATTTTTTCTCTGTCCATACTTTTATGCTTAATACTAAATGAATTTAAATCAACCAATGGCACACTACACAATAGATGTTGACATTTATGTACTAAAATAACAAACGAATTCGTAAAACGTTTCTCGCTAACTAAAATTTCACAGATTATGTTTGAGATTAACATTAAACCTAGTCAAAGTTGTAAATGTATGGCATTTTCAATGTTATACTTTGTATGTTTTGAGTTACCGAGAAGTATCGAATGCTTTGTCGGTGTTTTCAGGTGGGGCGGCCCTTCCGGCCCCGTCTGCGGCGCACGTGAGCGCAAAGCGCGAGTCGAGCGATGCGTTACTACAAAGTTCGTTGCGCGGTTTTTTGTTTTCAAGTTAGTCGTCAGTAAGAAGCTCACGAGTACACTCGTTGTCTCGAAGCTCTTGCGAGCAAGCCTGTATATTAGATCTTCTGTTTTTCCGTGTGTTTATTAAATATACTTTTACCTACAACTCTGCCTTTGATTATTTACAAGCAAATAATTAACAAAAGTGACTAACGTGTAATTGCTTTGTAACAACGAAAAGATTACGTATTTAGAGCTTTTATCATCCTTAATATAATGTGTATTTGGTTTAGAAATAGCAAATGATTGAATAAATTTCTTAGTGTTAACTGAAAGATACATCTGTAGATTTCAATGCGAAACAATCTGAATAAATAAGTAACAGTTATACAATATGCGTATAACAGAAATTAAAATTCATCGTCTTAAATTTTTGGCCGCCACTGTATTTCTTTTCTGCAATATTGCTAACGTACAGCATAGTACAACAAAGCTCCAGCGTGTTTGCCGGAGACCTTCTCGTAGGACCTTCTAGAATCTTCCAGAGTACACAGAAGTCGCCGAGGATATGCAAGGATCATGCTGAGACACAGAGCCTCAAGAGTTATCGCAGGATCCCTGAGGAGCCACCGCTCTTCAGAGTTCTTTAGAAAATACGAACGACTCTTTTTAACTTTAATGCGCAATTAAAGAGCTAGCCGAAGCTCATGAAGAATTGCTGAAGCTACTTGGCAGGCCTTAGCTGTCCCTAAGGACTCCTGAATGCTTTCTATGTCTCCTGCGACCGCTGGTAACCATAGGGGAGTTCCGGAACGACGCGGAGCTGCCTCGACGATTGCGAATGGATCTCAATAAGCTTTTAGAGTCGCGTAAAACTGAAGTCGGCCATTGTGCGCAAGATTCTTGGCCAGGCGAAGGAAACCATTAGATTCGCGAGCGATCCGCTTGAGTTGCCCGAGCAAATTGCTCGAATTACCGCGGCATCACAACAACGCAACGTGACCCACTGTCAGAAACGATCTTTCCAGATTGTGTAACTTCAGACTTCGAACTTCATTTTTTTTTGCCGTTGATTTTCTTCGAATTGGGACGCAATTATAAAGTTCCCCGGGACTCGTTGACTGATCGCTCCGATTAAAGACCGCGTTCCACTTCAATTTACGTGAAATCGGAAAGGCTGATTGATCCCGAGGCTAAGCGACGCCTCGGTAAACATTATACGAGTATCTTCGAGTGGTCAATTTACATACTGATACGTTATCGTGGAGAGTGCACTCCACAGTATCAACAACACTGTGTACACACAGCCTATCGATTAATAAATATTGAAAAGGATGATATGCCTCATTTGTACTCATTATTGAATGCAGAAGTTCCGATGATCCGCCTCGGATAACTCGCTTACGAGCTAACCAGGATTATTATCAACTCAACAAGTTAGCAACAAGTCAACAACAGAGCAACGGATCAATTTTATAGTAGCGGAATTTACAGGATTAAAAAGGAGGAGAAAATTGTGCACCAATTCAGACGTATTAGCGTCGACTCATTTAATACCGTCTTTAATTTTAAAACCATGGAAGAAAAGTGGGGAACACAATTAGGTCGGACAAAGCTGTAAAAGAGTGGCAATGTTGAAAATGCGAGAGGGAAAAAGACTCGCAGACAGTAGGACCGTTAAGTGCAGTATAATGCAACATCGTAAAGAAAATTAGATGGGACTAGACTGGCAGTGAATTTTATCGGTCTTTATCGGGACCTTCCATAAATATTGCCGGCACGAATTTATCCGACTCGTTAAAGATGTAAAAACCTTTCACGGTGCGGTTGCCGGCCAAGGTCGTGGCCTTAATCGCGTATTGGCCGCCCGGCCCGTATATACAGATATACTCTCCAGGAGTTAAAGTTTCTGGAACTAGCGCGGTAGTATCGACTTCTAAGAGCTCTCTAGATAAACGATACGGCAGTGCGGAGGCTGAGACACGTTTTCTAACAATAGCTGAATAAACGAGTTCGAAAACTTTGGTGTCCGATCTTAAATCGATCAATAAACGACGAATCTGAATCGGAGCCTGGAGAAGATTTATCCCACGAGATCAGCGCTGAATGGAACATCAATTCTGTAGCTAATGATATTTGAGGTATCTGCGCATAATAACGCTAAACCTATCGGGCATTAAAAGTGACTAGCGCGTCTTGCTTTATAAGAATAACAAGACTGAATTTATATAGGTTTTTCTCCACTTTTATTATAGCGGATGCTCGAATTATGAATTCAATTAATTGAAATGGATTTTTAATAGAAAGTTGTATAAATATTCAATTATTTTCTGTGAAAGTGACTTTATAAAAAAAGCAATTATAAAAGAGAAAATGTGAGACCGTCTATTTTGACCGGTACATAGCTTTAGCGTTAATTAGGCGTACATGTGTCCATTTTACAATAATTCGATATTGATGATAAAAGAGCAATATTTAAACTGTGTTACCAGTCTGGTTAAGCAATTATTCCGAGAGGAAAGTATTGGAATTGCCATACAGAAGATATTAAAATAATGTGTGATTAGAATAATGTATCCGGTTCGTGACTCCGATGGCGTCGAAAGGAA
Source organism: Augochlorella aurata (assembly GCA_028455555.1). Lineage (NCBI taxonomy): Eukaryota > Metazoa > Arthropoda > Insecta > Hymenoptera > Halictidae > Augochlorella > Augochlorella aurata. The sequence goes on from CM052162.1 coordinate 4,620,745, forward strand.
GTTGGCCCACAAGCGATGATTTAATCCTAACTGTCCTTCGGAACAGTAGATCATCAACGACCTTCGCACCGACCTGTACCAGTAGACCTGTCCGAAGGTCTGTCTGTCGCTGTTCCACCCATACAAAGGATGATACCTGATCGCGTTAGTCTTATCTTTCTTACCGCACGACGTGCTAGCTGAAATATACTTCGGATCTCGTCCAAGTTCAACCTTAATCGTTGCTAACTTAGACGTTACGGAAGAGAATAATGTCCACGGTAGGAAGAAAAATAAAAAATCACCAAAGGCATTGTGCAGATGATTAAATATTAATAAGAATAAATTCCCTCGTCGTTAATCCTTCAATCAGTCTATTTGTTAGGAAATATTTATAGAATTTCATGCTTATAATAATATCTGCTGACAATTGTGATACTTATTGGGATCCGCAGAATATAAGAATGTTGAAAATGTAATTAATTTCATTACTAACTTAACTTTTCAATTTAAAGATAAATATACCTTTTTGTAAAATTTCTAAAGTTGTGACCTATAAGTCAAAGTGTTAAAACACAATAAATTTTTAACTGTTTGTAGCTTATAACATCATTAAGCGGGACTTGAAAAACAGGTTGTTTAAATTTTCGTTGTGTGCTCAAGTAAAAGAGTTGAAAAACATGATTTTTTGTCATTCCATCCAATCGTAATTATTTCAAAAATCGTTTATGGATTGTACAATTGTAGCAAAGTTATTCTGTTTGTTACTAACTCGCGAATAAATATGTTTGAGTTGTTAAGAGTCCAAACGGTTAACACTAAACATACTAAGCACTAAAAGTGCCTGGCGCGTGTTACTTCATAAAAATAACAAGACTAAATTTTTATACATTTTTCGCCACTTATTCGAGTATTTGAGTATTTTCTGTGAAAGCATCCTTACAAATAAAACAATGTTAAGAGATAAAATTGTAAAACCTGTCACTTTGCTCGGCACGGTAGGTTTAGTGTCAAGATTGCCAGGGCAGTATGCAGAGTATTAGAATTTCGAAAAGCGTAATTTTCAATGAAACCCCGCGATGGTATCCGCAGTCTAAATTGATTTTCTTCGAGAGCCAGCGTGGGCCGCGGGGATTGGAAGAGGTCGCGTTAAGCTTCGTTTCCACCGTTCGAAGCTGGTTAATTAAATACCCGTTGATCAACCCGCGCCTGAATGACCAGTCAATCAGCGTTTTATTTGCGAACCCTTTCCCGAGCTGTCCGGTTTCCCAGGTTGTTTCGACTTTTTATGAAACGTTAAAAATGCAGTGGTGCGAGCAGCGACGGATGTCACGGTTCGTTTGCGCCGTGTCGAACCGGCGGCCGGGTTCGAAAAGCCGTGCACCAACCGCGGCTTTCCGAAACGGGAGAAAGGTAATTAGGCAACATGGTCGGGTGAGGGTGAAAATGATATTGTTAATTCGTTCTATTAATTCGGCCTGTTGTTTCTGACGGACGTTCCATTGGCACAATAGCTAGTTTGGACGTATCCAGCCAGATCTGACGTACGATAACGGCTTCGTTTCCGATTTCCTGTCTACAATTAATCGCCGGGAGTAACCGTTGTCAGTAAACATTGTGAAATGTGCCCGCGAAGCATAATCATGCATCGAGGCTCAAGCGCGACGTATCACGTTCTATCATCGACCAGCGCATACAATGTTCTAAAGCTGGCGTCGCGATTCGTCCGAATCGTAAACGGGTAGTTAAAGCAGCTAGAATTTGACGAAGGGATAAGGAAGGCACTAATGGAAGTCAAACTCGAGGGTAAGACACTTTCGATGGCTCCGAGCCAGCTGCAGGAGACTGTTCCTGCTCCCAATTTCGGAGAAGAGGGTCGGGTCTCGAGGTGTGAGCGAGGTCTTCGTGATCGCCGACATAAAAATGTCACCATTCCTCGTCGCATCTCCCCCGAGTAAAGCTGTGACTTATAAAATAATTGAGTAACCAGGTTACCCACGAGATACTCCGCTAAATGAAAATTACCCAAATATCAGGGCATCCCATGAGATAACTGTTTATCCGAGTACCTGTTAAATGAGCACAACTGCAGAAACATTGAAACATGTTCTAAAAATTAAATTAAATAACAAGTAAAAAGAATTCAATCTATTAAGAGGATATAAGAAAAATGATTTATTATATTGCTTGTCCCTTGCCCGTTAATTAATGTTTTCACATATCCATGTTTGCATAACACATCATGAAATATTACAGTTTTTACTATAGAAACATGTTGGAAATTTTGTTATGTACAAACCTCGAAGGAAGGACTCGAAGGAATTTAATTATAAATAAAAGAAATAAGTAATTAGCGTTAAAATAGTAATAGCTCTTGTAGCCAGTAATAAGACCTTATTTATGGGACACTCGGCTGTCTCATGAGATACCCGAGTATCTCATGGGTACTCGGATACCCTATATGTATACCCGAGTACAGGTGCCAGTTCTACTCCCGAGTGTAAGTAGGTATGTACCTGCGAATACATGTTCGGTTCGTAACCGATGCTCTCGACGGACGGAGGAATCGTGTGCATCGATGAGAAAAGCAAGAAACAAGGGAGAAATAAGAAGCTGCAGGAGAGATCTCTATTACGCCGCAATTGCAGGAGCGTAATGGAGGACGCGCGGAGGGAAGAAGCGCAAGGGAGCTCGCGTTGGAACGAAACTACCGGGGAAATGGATGGTGAAACGCGGGGCGGAAAAGAGAGGGAACAAACAGCAGTGGAGAGAGGAGAGCGGAAGAGAGAAGGAAAGACCGCACCGGCTTCCTCCTGAGATGACATCTCCCCGCGACCTTGGAACCGAGACTGACCTTGACCGTGTCAACCCCCACCACGCCATCCTAGCGTGTCCCGGGCGCACCTCCCTCCCCGAACTTCCAGCGACCTCACCACGGTATCCAGAGTCGTGTCGTATTACGCGAATGCGATGTTGCTCGGTGCTGGCTGCTGCTGGTGCTGCTGCGGCTGCGGGCAGCGTTGCTGCATCGACCGGTTGCAGCAGACTGCCAGCCCCCTCGTCCTTCACCCCTCGAACCCCCGAACCAGTCACGGTATCTCGTTTGCCTCCCCGCCGTCGCCACACCCTTCGAGCAACCACGGCAGGAGCGAGCTGCTGGCGAATCGCGTCCCACTGCCCTTTTATTCCACATACCCATATAAACGCGCGTCTATCCCCCGTGGTTCGGTGAAAGTCGTGAGGAAATCGCATAAATAATGGCCACCGAGCATCTACGGAGACCACCGAGACTACGCGACAATGAATCACGAGGCGGTGCCGATCCGGCCGAGCCTCTCTCATTGATACAACACTATGACCGCTGTTTCCCGCGGATGTCCTCTTACGCGCCAGTTCAGAATTAATATCTGCAAGACGATAGCCCAGGTGTCTGGTAGTCGCGGGACTTTTACCCTGTGCCGTGTACCCAGGCTATTTACGGAACGCCTGGTGCACGTGGCGCGAACCGTACCAAAATGGATGCGTGCAGTGGTGTTGCAGGCGGGATGAATAGATTGAGACTGCTATATCGGGGCTTTAGACAGGAAAAGAGAAATTGGTAATATTATGGGCACCAATTTTTCAAAACGAATCCTGTGGATAGAACTCTTGGCTGTACAAAATGAGAGTGGTAAAGGTTCTATGAAGTTCAGTTTAGAAAGAGATATGTTTGATAAAAATATGTGGGAGCACATCATATTGCCGACCTAATAAACGAGATTACAAACCAATCCGACCAGAAATCTTGAATTGATAAGTCAAAAATGCCAGTTTGATCATTTTTGATAAGAATAATGTTGGAACAGACTAATAAATGTGACTTCTGGAATAATTGCTACCTCCAACACCCATTCACCCAGATTAGCAAGACTGGCTAACAAGTACTAGGACGTATATTTGGCGTTGAAACAATTGTTCCTAATTGTCCTTTATCAGGTAAAACATGTGAGCAATCTTACATACGTCTTAACTAAGTGTACTTTATATCAACTAAATTATCTTCATACGTTACAACAGTTGGAACCGTGTTCAATTAAACCGAGTTCTAACAAGAGTACTATTATCCAGAAAGTATGAAAAGTTCGACACCTATCATTAGAAAAGCAAGTTGAGTGAAAAATAAGAATGAGTAATTATAAGAATACTAGTATAATTTTGACTTTCTACGCCATATATTTAAATAAATATACATTGAAGGGAAAACATCCTTTTTACGCAACTTAAGTATTCGAACGCCTTATAAAATTCAGTTGCAAAGTTATAAAAATAAAATTTTTTCATATTTGTATTACTAGTTTTACACCTCTATTCTTTAATATATTTCAAGAAAGTTACTCCAAAAGTTATTCTTTATTTATGATCGATGTTGTTTTATATCTCCATTTTACACGATTTTATGATTTGTTTATAGTATGTATTTTTTTGTTGCAACTCGTATGACCGAATTGACTTATTACACTAGTGTTCGAATACTTTCGTTAGCCACTGTACGTGAAAGAAAATTGTGCGCAATGGGCGCTCGACAAAGAGGCTCCCTGTGTAACCAGCCTAATCCATCCTTCAAACCGCTCCTTCCAGCCTCCCTCCCTCCATACTCTTTCTCACCCCTTGCCACATCCTCTCCCCCTAACTCTTCCCGCTAACCGAGATCCTGTTTTCTCTGTCGCTCGCGTAACTCCACTAACACCCATCCGCGTGGAACGCTGCTGTCCCAGCGAAACCCTTTTCTCGGCGGTAATGTAGGTGAAAATATAGGGTGACGCGATACGCACCGCTCCTTCTCTTTCGAATTACACCGCTCCTGTTCGAGATGATCGATGGTGGACACAAACTCCTGTTAACTCACCCGCTATCGAATTTTTATTCGCAATTTTTCTTCGTGTTTTCTCTACTTGGTCCCATATACCGGTACATGCTAACCCCGTCTATATTAAAAGATAATAAACCGCGAGAGAAGCAAAAAATAATATAAAAACAAACGAGTCGGGTGAAAACGAACAAGGGAACTGTAATACGCATTTTAAGGAAGTGTAGGTAACGGAAAAGATTTAGAATGAAGCAAAATGCTTTACCGGATGCGAAGTTCTAATTAAACTAGCTTAATTGTGGCAGTGATTTTGTAGTAGTTTTTATATCGTGAGAGGAAGTTTCGCTTTAAACGAGCTTTTCATAGGCGAGCCGCAAAGCTTTGCCATATGGCTGCACTGACGCCATTATTCTGGTATGCGTATCAATGTTTGAACGACCCTGATGTGTAATCGTATCAATGTTTAACCTTCCATCTGCGATGATAAAACAAATGAAAATTAGAAAGCGGTGTTTATAAAAAAAAGTGTTTTATTTTATTCGGAACAATCGTTTATCAGTTTGCAATGTTTTTCAGATATGCCAACCGTTTGCAAGGTTTGGAGGCCGAGGTATTTCTGTAATCTAATTTTCTACATTTTACGTTAAAACTGGAATCGTAGTAATTCAAATATTCAAATATTTTGATAAAAATACCGTCACCGTTCTTCGCGAAATGCAAAACAGGTGAGGAGATAAGCGGGTGCGATAACTAGAACAATGCACATTATTGAGTGACACACGTGACGTTTTCGACGAAATCCCTGTGTCACCAATTCGCAATTTTTGCGCGTCGCGTCGAGTCGAATCCGTCGATATACACGGTGGACGGAAAAAGTGGGGTAACAAATCTGCAGTCACAGTTCAAGGTGACGAGAAGAATGGTGCTTGCACTGCCACAAAGCACTGCCTTTCAAATTAATGTCAAACACACTCGACCCTAGAGGCTTTTTTGTGGAGGAAAATGACTTCTGTCGAATCTTTCTGACACATCCAAGCGCTATGTTGAATTAACAATGGCCATCACTCGATTGACATTCGGATATTTAGCAAATAATTGAAGAATAATTTCTTTGGCTACACTAACGCATATGTTTTGTAGAACGAATTGTTGCATAGTTTAGGAATGAAAAGAAGTGGTAAACATTATTAAATAAAAAAGTTACTTACAAAAGCGTTAAGAAGAGTTTTAAATAACAATGAAGACCTAATGTTTACTTTTATTTGAATTTCAAAGTTCCCGCCATCACAAGAGCGTAGTTGGTCAAGAAATGACTAACACTGTTTCAGACTACAAATTAATAATGCAACGTTCTCATCAATGGAAAATTATCGAGTACTTGACACAGCAGACAATGTTAAAAGTTACCATAGTATTGTAACATGTTTACGCGTAGAACTCATTATTTACATCAACCTGTCACACCATGTGCTTCCCGGTAACTACCGTGAGGGAACGTTCGTGACACGTATCAATTACAATACTTAGGAATTTCGCAGCACAGCAAAATATTCTGACACAACACAGTTCGCAAATACATCAAGGTATGAAGAGTGTTTCAGACTCACCCCTGTCGAACTTCTTGCCCTCTGGATCGATGTCTTTCACATTGAAAATATCTTCGAACAGCACACCCGCCATTTTAGACAACGTTGACGGTGCCTCTCCCTCGTGGCCAATATTTCATTCGTAGCTAAGAACGTAATTTCGGATCGTCTACGATTCTAAAATTTAGGTTAGTCATATTGGTAAATTAAATTGTAATTTATGAACATATAAAATATGTATATTTTATATAGCATTAAAATAAAATTTTATTTCATGGAAATTAGTTTCAAACAATATTTTATTATGTAAAATAAATAGTCTTATATTTTTATATTCATATTTCTGTATTCTACATATACATTCATTGTATGTACGAACTGGAATTATACATACATACTTGTTGAAATTAGAAATATGCTATAAATTGGTGTTTTAGCTATGTGCGCTTGACAATGATTATTATATATTAAATATATTAGGTCATATATACGATATATAATTGTATTCATAATATGGCTACATCTGTGAATGATTGGATGATTTTTTTTTACGTTAATAACAAAACATCAATAGAATTAGGAACTAACGACGTTTATTAGATTGACAACTCGTATAACCTTGAAATTCCACCTTCTAACGAGTTGGGTAGAGGGAGTTACTGTACAGGTTCATGGTTTTTACGCAGCACAATTATTCTCTTACGCAGCTTGGGGGGTTCTGTACCATGACACATATATAGCAATAAGTACCGACATTATGACGCATATATTGGTATATAACGCGTTACGTAATATTAGGGATTTCGTAATGTTGCGCAATCATCGGGAAATCTGCATAAAGTTTAGAGTTAAGAATGACCAAAAGGATACATACGGAAACGATACGACGATGATCAAAATAATTGTTCATTCTATTCTGACAACTCAAGAGTTATTAGAGGAAATAACAGATCTCTCTTGTCCCATGTCAATCAATGGTATGTAATATACCTTGACCGCAGGACTACGTGCACTAAATATATGTAGAAAAAAAACGAAAAATTTTGCATTTGCAATTTTACACTTTTTAAAAAATGTAAGAGATTAATTATTTAATTTCTTCGAATCTATTTAATTATGCAGTATAAAATATTAATTGGTATACCTTTTATAACGTTGTATTCATTTTTGTGATGATAAATATTTTAAACCGGCCAATGGCGCCATCTACAGAAAATGATTGAACTACGAACACATTACCGGTACAGATGAGGTATAAGAGGCTGGTAACAGATGGCACTGTGGTCGATTTGTACCACGAAGATTTCATATTTATCGCTTTAAATATGGCGACTTCGTGGATACTCCTTGAAAGCGGTAACATAACTATCAATTTCAAAACTGCTTTTCGAGAATTAACATGAGTGACGAAGAAGATGTTCTTCTCGATGAAGAAAAGGATGAAGTAAGTTTAAAAAAATGTATTTTTAGTTAAATCTATAATTATCATCTTCATAAGATTAAAAGGTTATGTGTACGTACCACTTGTGGAGCTTTTAAACTGATTTTTGTTTTATAATTCTTTAGGATCATATCAAAGCGGAACTTTCACAAATGAGCTTCGAGGATTTACAGAAGCTCAAAGAGAAATTGGGGACAAAAGTTTACAATGAAGCATTGTTTGGCCCAAAGAAAGTTAAAAAGATTGAATTCAAACGACAAAACAAAAACAGGCCACGAGAAATGTCTGCTAAAAAGCCTGTTTCACAATTCAGAAAGATTGTGCATGTAAAGAAAAATATATCTAGGGATCCTAGATTTGATAGCCTGTGTGGCCCATTCAACTCGAAGATATTTAAGAAAAATTATTCATTTCTTAGCGATGTGAAACAGAACGATATAATGAAATTGAAACAGGAATTAGAGAAGACTAAAGATCCGAAAGTGATAAAAAAGATTAAGTATCTGATTCAAAGATTAGAAAATCAGTTACGCGAAGAGAGCAGACAGAATGAAAGAGAACAGAAGGTGTATCAAGAAAAGAAAAGTGTTGTGGAATCTATTAAGAAAGGAGAAAAACCTAACTTCAAGAAGAAATGTAAGTATTTAGAATAATATGAACTCGTTCCTTAAAAATTGTACTTTTAATATTGGCATTCTAATGATTTCGTTATAGCTGAAAGGAAAATGTTGGATTTGGTTTCTCAATACGAAGAATTGAAGAAGTCAGGTAAGCTACAGAAGCATATTCAACGATTGCGGAAAAAGAATCTGCGCAAAGACCGAGAAAAACTGGCGTCATCGGATATAGAATGAAAACGACAACGGGTGTACATGAAATTAAAATTTATATGAATCGAACATGGCTGGATTAATTACAGGTGTACATAAGCGTAATAAATACTACTGACATTCAAAACTAAGTTTTTCCTTTTTCTCGCCTTCATTGTTTTCTAGTCCCGAGGCTCGCGCATGTGCAGAAATACCAATCAGAGAAGGTGTAGGATAAAGAGTGCTTTATTAATTATGTATTTTTTATTTAACATCAAAAGTAATGACACTTGGGTTGGACAATGTCTCTCGTTTTTCTTCCTTAATGTATTTTACGTGTGAAAACAGAACTTACAGAATAATCAATATGAAAGTAATCGTCAATCAGAAGAGATAGTTGGTAGAGCGGTGTACACGTCACTTCTTTTAATTGTTTTTTCTCATTTTATTTCTGAGCGTGTTACGTGTGTCTCTATGTTCGCACGTGTTCTCGGCGCGTGTCTGTGTGTGTATACGTGTACATGTGTTGAGTGTGGTAATGCGGCGCTAAAACGAAGAACAGAAAAGTGTACAGGGGACCCGTGTACACGACTGGCGGTCCTCGCGAGGAGGGCCGCCTTCCGGTGGGTCACCAATCACGCGCGATCTGTTTGTCCGTCTTCAATTATTTAAAATATGTACAATATTAATAAAACATCATTCATTTTTTTGTTTATATTTTAATCATTCAATGATTCTGTCGTGGTGTGGCGGGCTGTGCAGGGGCGACATTACACAGTGTGTTCCGTTACACTGTTCGTATCTTTTGTTTAAATTGAATTTGATTACGTTAACATCCTCTTATTTGTCGTTCGTTACATAACGGATTTGAACTGTTCGCGCCAATTGTGTCTGATCGCGGCAACGAAAGACGAAGGTATCTTTGTGTTTTAACATTCGATCGTTCGCCCACTCCATTCACGCGTCACTTTTTCTCCCGCTCGTTCGCCAATTCACCCGAAAAAACCATTTTACGATAATTATTTATTGACGATCAAGGATTTTCGTTTTCGGAATGCGAAGAGATTTGCGACTCGCGTACTGAGGATCCACGTGACGGTAACGGAATAAGAAATGCTCCGGGAATGAAGTAGAGTGGGACTTACGGCCGCAAATCTGTCCGCGTGACCGGAAGCGCCGGAAAACAGGAAACGGAGAACAGAAAAAAGGGAAACAAGGTATAATACACGGTCTATTGCGAGAAGGGGACCTAGAACGTCTAAGCGTGACTTGGCTCGATGGGTGCGCGTGATTGTTGGTTGAAAATGCGAGTTAATATGTCGTGTCGAAGGTCGTAAGTGAAGTTGCTGCCCGAAAAAGAAATGGATCGATTCACGTACGAAAAGCAAAAGCGGATTTTCTCGTCAGTGTCCCGCTCACAGTCCGCCGCAAATTTATGGTCTTAGACCGGAATTTCCTTTCACCGCCACTTCCCATGATTCTCTACTCTCGCTCTTTCTCTCTCTCTTTCTTTCTTTCATCTCTTTCTCTCTCTCTCTCGTCGTCGTCGTACCTCATATCTTCTCTTTTTTTTGTTCGCTTATACGTACTTTGTTTTTTTTCTTCAACAACACGATCTAGACTAAACTATATATAATAATTACATCTAATAATATCTTATTGTAACATGTATTATATTATAATTATTATTATTATTATATTATTAATGTTTAAATTATTAGCCTAAAGTAAAGAGGCGCACGACGGCAAAGCATTTTTTTGGGCTCCTACGCCCCCCGGGCACGGAACACCCTGTCGACAAACCACGGATCCTCGAGATCCTTGGATCCAGCTCCATGACACCGTATATCGCGGGCCAGTATCACTTCACAGAAACGAATGGGTCAAACCATCCCATCTTCCCACTCATCCCCCAAACCCCCATCGACTCTCTCTAAACATCGTAATCCAGTTCGATCCCATCTTTTGACCATTTTAGTTCCATCCGCGTCCTGTCTCGAAACACGGGGATCTACCAAAGGCAAACTATCTCGGCGAACATTTTTACATGTTTTTCTTCGTTCGATTTCGTTGTGACAGGAATGATGATCGGTCTCCACTACGCGGGAGCCATCGTACACTGTTCCGTAACGTGAAACGAGGAAACACCACGGAAACGGAATAACATGGCGGTCTGACATAGAACGGCTCCTCTCCTCTGAACATATCTAGTACTGTTTGATCACCGTTATCGAGGATTATGCGGGTTTCTCTTCGCCGGAGAAGAGAAACCGGGGACGTTTCGCGCGATGAGAATCGATTTACATGTATGTTTCTTTCCTCTTTAGTGTGGTCTTAAGTCCGGGTCCGAGTTCGACGAGCAACGCGACGGTACACTGCTGCCCTCTATCTGAAAACGTTTAACGGTTGGATTCGAAATGGCGATCCGCGAGTCTCGACCAAACAATTCGACAATTTTTGCCGTGCCAACCGAATCGCTCCTCTACGCTACGGGTTCGCGTTTCGATCTGTCTAGCCCATCGCGCGCACAACAAAAAAACTTCATCGGAAGGGCTGGACCGAGGAAACGAAGAACCCTTTTGGATCCTCGGTCATGTTCGAGGAGTTTCGGCGGGAACGGCGAAGGCGGAACATGTTACACGTGCACGGCACCTCGAGAACACCTCGATTATTGAACACTTAGGGTAGTTTTGGGGCCAGGGTCTCGCCGAGCAAGCGTCACCCTCTACCTAAATCCTCGACGTCCGTTCGGCTCGGTTCGGTTCGCGCGGGTTATGCACGAATAGTGAACCTTGGAAACGCGGCAAATCTGTCGGTTTCATGTTCGTTGAAGATCCGTTCGTTATTGAGTCGTTTAAACGGCGAGGATTCTTCAGCGAGTATTGTAAGATGTACAAGCTGAGAGATTCTCCGCTCGAAACGAAGCCCTACGTTACCGTCGTAGCTAGCGCACGCACAAGAAGCCGTGAAAGCGAGCAACAAGAACAACGTATAGACCAAAGAAAGACGAGCAATAATTATCGACGAAGGAGCGTGTCACGCGTTGGAGAAGCTCGAAACAAGAGCCGAACACGTTTCGATGGCACGTCTCGGATCGTCCCGGCCCGAAAAGTCGCTTGGCAGGCATTGTAAGTCACCTTCGTTCTCTTGTTTACTTTTATCTCATTTTGTTTCCGTTTAATTGTTTCATTGTTTGTATATCTGTCGCTTCTAAACAAAAAAAGAAAAAGAATTCCGAAAGGGCGTTGTATTGACACTGACACACATGCATACATACACACGACAGACCGCGGGTTGGTGGTACAGGGCGTTCTGCGTTCGGGGGTCAATGAATTTATAGCGAGCTGTCCCGCTGGCGTTTCTTTAAATCTATGACAAAACTAAGAGAATGAATTTATACCTTTTTTTCCTTTACTTTTGTTATTTTTTTTTTGTAGTTTCGCCTAAGTAAGAATGTTTTTTTCCTCCACTCGCTTTTCCACTCTTTCTGTGTGTGTTTGTGTTTTTTTTGCATTTCATGGTATTGTTTCTGTCTGCTCTATTCCATCTCCTCTTTCTCTGTCCCTTTGTCTGTGCTTTCCCTACGTCTTTACCATTCTCTACTAGCAATTGTTGTATATCCTGTTACCTCGACTATCGTGGCGTCCTTACCGCCGGAAACCACGCTGGTTTCCAGGCCAGGCGCGGTTACTCTTAAACTCTCGTATCTCTATTTAGCTCGTTATTAGTATTTTCTCTTCTTTTAATCAATAACATTTTCGTAATTCATTTGTCTGGTTTGAGTCTGTGGTGCGCGCACGCGAGTTCGGTACATCAATTACTGAACAAGGTCGCGCGTCCACCTCATCGCTCGCATAATTAAATAACATATTTCGTCTCCTCGTTTTATTAGTTTCTCTTTACGTCTTCTCGTCAGCTGGTACCGATACGGTTGACAATTATTTTGTTACACTGTCCATTTGTCGCATTTACTTTTTTTTCTGTGTTCGCCCCTGCACGTTCAAACTCTATTATATCTGTCACGACTCTTCTTCATGTTGTCCCGGGTTGCACACCCCGTTCGGAACTGACTCGATCGTTGCACACCCTTCTTCGTTCTCCCTTTATGACCATTCCTGGCCCTTTCCCTCTTCGCATAGGCGATCTTCCGGTGCTGAGACTCGACTACATAGATTACACGCGCAATGTTATCTCTGGTCTCGATGGCTACTCGGATTTCGACATTACTTGCAGCTTGAATGAGTCAACGAATACTGCGAACGCGCTTTACCTTACATCTTCTTCTCGCGTTTCATCTTGTTTGACTGTTTCTTGATTATTTTTTTTTTTGGTTTTCAGATGTTTAACTCCTCCAGTCTCCTTCGTCGTGGATAATCTCTAGGGCGTGCCAATCTAGCGTACTGACTTCTTCCGTTTCATTAAGAGTTAATTAAGTTCCTATTCAAGATTCCTCGTGTAACGAAACGAGTCTCCATTTTTACTGTCTGAATCTCTTAATCGTGGACAACCTCTAGCGTATCTTTGCTCATTAAATGCTTAACAGGGATGCCTAAGAATATATTTCTTGATATCACAAGACGTCTACTTAATGCGCCACGGATCCTAATTAAACCCACTGAACTCCATCTCGTCCTACACCCGTCGACGTTCATACGGACGTGCGCGTTATCCGTCGATCTGTCGCCCTGCCATTCCCAAAGTGTCTTCATCATCTTCTTAAACGGGTGTCTTCCACCTTGAACGTCCCCTCGGTGACCCCGTTCTACGTCCTTCCTTGTCTACCGATCGTTTAGGCCCTACAATAGACTCTCTTCGCACCTGCATTATCCAGCTGTTCCGTCGAAAATCCGATGGCAGCACCGACACCTACAACCCTCGATAGTATCAGGTGTGTACCCGGAAGTTATTGGTAATCTTCCGACGACGTTGCTCGTAGAACCCCTATATCTTCGTCGATCCCTTCGATGTTTCACGGACGACGTCCGTTTTGTGAATGATACACCGGTACACGCGCGTGCAAGCAACTCGCAGAGCCAGAACGACGAACGTCTTTCTCTCTTTTATATATTTTCTGTTCCATATTTCTTTCTCGCACTCTCTTCTCCATTCTTTCTCTCTCTCTCTCTCTCCCTCTTTGTTTCCAAGTTCCTTTTTATCCGCATTCATATTTTTTTTTCGTTCGTTTGTTTTCTTCTCTTCTTTTTTTTGTACTTCACACTGTCGATGGGAGCGTCCCTGCCTCCCAACAGCGTACTCGTCCCTCGAGACTGGCTGCAAGACACACCATTTCATTTTCGTTTTGTCTGTTTTCATTTCTCTTTATTTTTGTTCATTGTTCTCTCAGATAATCCTAGTTTTACACTCGTTCGACGATTCGGCTCGGCTCTAGCGAACTTCTCTCGTCCCCCGAATATTTAATATACATGTATAATATATCTCGTGATTTCGCGACAGTACGGATAGACCCGAATAGCACGCCCCATGTAAAATGTTATGTGTTTAAACGTGAGTGATTTACTTGTTCTTTTGTTATTTTTTTTTGGTTGTTTAATTATTATTTATTATTTTATGTATTATTTTTCTCGGTGTATATTGCGTGGGTATGCGTCTCATTCTCTCTCACATCATTCTCTCTGCTTCTCTCGCTCTTACTCTTGCGCGCGCGCTCTGCGTGTATGATTAATTCTCCTTTTTGCGTCTAGTAGTAAGTTTCTTGCTCGAGCCAGCCTCCTGGATTCCGGCGGAGGTAAAATCGTCTCGTCTCGTCGTAGATGAAGATGGCGCACATGAAGGGAATGGCGGGCAGCCACCAGACGAATCTGAAACGAAAAGGAGTTCCTCGTTACCTTTTACGACGACAAGAAGATACGATAAACGAGTTGGTGAAATATGAAATGGTGGTACGGTAAAAGAATTTATTATAGATCTGATAGAGCAGAAGGCTTGTCAAGGCTGTTGCAACGGACGGCAGCAAAGAAAATCAACGCTTACTTGAGAGGGAACATGCGGAGACCCTTTTCCATGCCGGGCGTGTAGCTTAGGAACGCGGCGAGGGCGGTCTCGAACACCAGACCAAAGTTCAGGGCCCAGTTTTTCATTCCTTGATGGAAGATGGAGTTACGTCGCGTCTTACAGACGATCAAGTCAGCCCACTGCACAATCACGATAGAGACGAAAAAGGCCGTGTGGCAGGTGAACTCCAGTGTCTTACGGTCCTTGTATGTCTAAACAAATTAAAAGAACAGCATTATCTTATTATTCTCCGAGAAACAAAGAAGAAACCGGTAACAATCCTACTCGCTGCGTATAACAAGTCTTTCTCTGCACTCTTTCAGCTTGCTGGTATCTCGAATCATCGGTCAATTAAAGGTGAAAGAAACATATCAACTTACCCATTCTTGGCCGTAGCTGTCGCGGAGATCGTTGATAGCCTTGGAATCCCACATTTTTCGGATACCGAAAAGATGCAGAGGCAGGAATCCGTTCTCAGCCATGATCACAAAGTAGACGAAGAATCCGGCGGCAGCTTGGATCATGCCGATCTGCCCGTATGCCATCGAAATAAGCCTAGACATAGAGCGGTCGCGTTAGAATAAGTCCGGCAACGTCCAGGGGGAATGCGATTCATGTCCAGCTGCCAAAAAACTTTTCCAGGAGGATATAGAGACGTTAAACACTGGTTCGCCCATCACCAGGGAAACGAATCGTTTCAACCGATTAATAGCGATTACAGGAACAAGTTTGTTGGTAGTCGGACAAAGCACTCGTGTATGCCAGTAAGTTCGCTCCTAATAGCCTAAGGTGGTGTTAATATGGAAGCCGTAGTCCGGATTAAATGCAGATTACTTACCGGATCGAAACGCAGTAACGATCGGTTGTTCGCGCTGAGGCATGCCATACAGAAGCACAAGGCACAGATATATACAAGGCAGCCGAACCTCACGGTGCACGTTTCAAGTTTTACAGCTTCAGACATGCAAGCTTTTCGTCGAACCGTCAGGCCCGGCGAGGCCGATACAAACAGAGAAGCAGGCGAGGTTTTCTTCCAAAAACATCGTGAATGGTAACTGTCTCGGAGCTGATCTTGCTAGAACCGTGTCGATCGACTCGAGGACTAGCTGCAGGCACTAGTTCTTCTCGTTTCATTCATCGATTGCTACGAGAGATATAGGATTTTAATCATCTTCGTTTTTAACTTCGGAAAGAACACAAAATTCTAGGACATCGTTCGATGGTTGAACACTGCCGGACACGTTTGCACGAATCGCTTCGCGTAATGAACATCGTTAGCACCTTACGCAAAATTACAAATGGGAAAAGTCGCTCGCAGAGCTCCGGGGCTATCCCCGACATCTCGAGTCTCTAAGTCGAGCAACAGCCTGCTACGGTCCAATCAAATAAAAGAGCAAGAGACAGGTGGAAATTCCCAATGGTATTTTCACGACTAACTCGATTAATTTCTATGACGTCGGTGCACCGTAGAACATCGGCACGATCCGGTTCCCGCGGGATCAGCTCCACGAGCGCAGAATGCATGCGACTGACCGCGTGTCGTCAGTCAATTAGTTAGTCAGGCGTTAGATCGAATCAACCACATTGCAGCGGAGATTGCAGATCTCGACAAGTTAACGATGGAAGGCGCGCGAGGATGGTCGTCGAGACCGGGGTGACATGATGGAAACGGGCGGAAAAAAAGAGCGACCCGATGGCGCCCCGGTTTATCGATTGTCGTTCGTGCTCGTCGGAACGGAATCATCGAGCGGTTACTGACCGACATTTCGCTCGTGTTCCGTGGTTAATCGACGGTTAATTAATTAGCTGGATCGTTGTTCAGGCCGTGCATGGTCTCGGATTTACAAGCTTGCTTCGTCGCCTTGTTTGTTTTCGTCTGTAAGTCTAACGTACGGTTTTGGGTTGCTACGTCGGTTTCGTCCGTGGCGGACGGTACATTCAGCATGTCACCGTTTCCCGTTCTCGCATACGCATTACCTTGGTGGAAGCGGTTAATCGACACGCGCACGGAGACCGTTTCAAGCTGATCACGAGATGATGTTGTTAGAGGCTTGGCGATACAAGAGTGACCCTCAATTCCTTGGTCCCCTCGGAGGATTGGATCGAGAGGCAAGCGGAGGAGACGCGGCCCCGCAAAGGTCACTTCAAGAACGAGAACTCGACGAGATAAAGCTATCTGTCATATTTCATCACGGCAACTCGGAAACTGCGGATGTAGAAGTTTCGATATTAACTTTGATCGGTTTCAAGAAGATACGAACTTACAATTCCATTTTAGCATTTATCTCGTGCTGCTTGCGTTCTTGGTGACATTCTGAACTACTTCCTCCTTCTTGCTCGCTCGATTAGCCCTCTAAGGACCGAGGATCTTATGGACACTCTGTATATACGTTAGTCATCGCGCGAGAGATTTTCTATGTGAAGCATTCGGCATTCCCAACAACGTAACTCTCCTATGAGGTACTTGCTGTGCTATTACTAATCAACTAGGTTTTCCTAGAGTCGTGTTTGCCGACTCGCATAGCGTAGAGTGTCAACCGTGACTTCCGTTTAACTTCCGTTTTCTACACGGATCAAAACGACAAATCTCTCAGACGCGTGATATATAGCGGCACAATAGTTGGAATCGTGCCGTTCCGTAATCGATGATTACGTCGTGTTTCTTCGAATCGACCGTTCGAGCTTCTTTGTTCTTCAACGAGATCGTTCCGGATCGGACAACTCCCGAATTTAGTTTCTCTCGATTTTCTTTCTTTTTCTTTTCGTTCGGCTTGGAATGCTCGAGTGCAGATGAGAAGTGCGCACAATTAGAACGATCAAAAAAGACACTTTTCGTTGTCGCGTGCATGAAAAGAAAAACAAATGTCAAGCGAGTATAACCAACGAGCAACGAGAGAGATCTGTATGTTCCAGTATGATAGAAAACAAACGTAAACACATAATTCGCTCGGACGCTCGGACATCAGTAGACACTCTGTTTTGATATGGTTTTTTTTTTGAAATTCTTGTGTAACAACCAGTGTGCGCATACATATGCGTGTACACATATATATGCTCGGGTTGAGTGTGTGCACGGGTGGCCAAACTCGTACGGAATGAACTAGATTAACTATGGTATATTCGTTATTTTCTTGGTACAAGTGGCGAAGGTTCGTTTCTCCGAACCCGAATCTGCGAAACGGAGATGTATTACCGAGCGTCGCATAATCTAATCAACGACGCGACATTAAATCTTCATTGTTCGGTATTCGAACTTATTTCGTTACATTTTATTCATTTTTACCAGGTTCGAGTTCGCGAACGAACGTCTTCGCTGCCAAGACAGTCCAGAGGATTTTGTCATCCAAAAAATGGTCCGCGTTCGAATTCAAATGCACAATCGACACTTTCGCAGCCCGTAAAAAAGCAAGTTCTTCGCTTCTCGAAAAAAGTCAAAAACCGTTGTAAAAATGACGAAAACATTCCAAAAACATCGTGCAGAAAATCATTTGTTTCTTCGAACCGAAGAAAACATGGTGAGTTCTCACGCGTTTCCCTCGCTTCGCAGAGCAACGCAGCGTTACGTTAGCGGGAAAAAGTTGCGCCTTTCGACAAGACGTAAGATAACGTGCACGGCGGCGAACGTGTCAGAAATAGGGGACTTCTACGGATTTCTACGGGTGTCTAGTGGCGAACAGTTTGGTCGCCCGTGTTACGTGTGTGTGTCTGCGTTCGTGTCAGTGTGCGTATGCTTCTTGGAGACTGAGTAGCTGTTTTCTCTGGTGGGTAGTTGGGAAACCCACCTTCGGTTGACAAGATTGTCTCTGTAAGGATCGCGGGGCTGCCGTTTCATAATGTCCGACTCCGGTGCCTCGTAAGCTAGCGAGATGGCCGGCACCTGCCATCCACCATTGATTAGAAAGTGTGCCAAGCACCCCGTACACCGTACAAGTATATATAGATACGTACGTTATACATGTATGCATATTTACATTATGTGTGTACAGAACATCATGGTTGTACACGGCGGTAGCGAAAGAGACAAAGGGACGCGTCGAGACACGTTGTACACGATGGGGAAACTCGGCCGACACGGGGAAAAGATCCTTTTCTTTTCAGATAAAAAAAAACTATTGACTCTGGTCAGAACAAAATCAGGTCTCTCAAGGTCTTCCGGAAAATTACTCGCAAGAAGTTTTAACCGATTGCGATCTTCTTTCACGCTGTTCGAATACTTCTTGATAATCTTTTTTTTAACAGAGATGTTCTCGAAGATGGCTTTATACAGACCTTGCATAAACAAACTTGAAGTTTGGTTGATCGTATTCAAGGCAAGGATGCATTAGAACAGAAGTCTATCTATTGTTTATAAAGAATTTCTCTATTATTTACTGTCCGAATCGAATTGTATCATATGGCAAAACGACTCGTAAATGAGATGGACAGCATCCCCGTGACCTCGAGTGGACAAAATGTTTTCGTCAGGTTAATCCTTTTCTCCGTGTCTGCCTTCCCTCATTCCCAGTTCCTTCGGGTGACAGCATTGTGTCATAGTGAAAAACGAAAAAATGGCAATACGCCGTGCAGCGTGCTCTCTGGTGGGAACTGGCGACAGTCCTTCCGCTGAATCCGAGCAACCTCTGACAATGGTATCGAACTATCTATTTCGTTTCACTGTATTATTACATAGCTTTCGCAGCGTACAGAGTTTGGTGAGGTTCGAACAGCGTTTTCAGCTAGAAGGACCGACCACCAAAAACGTCAGGAGGATCGTCTGTGTAACTTCCAAAGCAGCCACACAAAGGACTACTACCACGAACGTTCATCCCCTTGCCACCGCTTTTCAGCCATCACCAGATGATTTTGCTTCGATAGCTTCGCTACGTTAGCCAATGCTCGATGATGTTCCTCGACGGGAACACTTACGATCTTCTAAATCACCGCACGAGGACCCGTCGTCGAGCATTTTAGAATGTTCGCTTTATTTCGTGCACTCGCAATACGATTCAAGCGTCATTTCTGTTAGTATTGTTTACTGTCTCGCCCCGATGCATCAGGAAACATCGGATACGTCGATTCTTATTAATCGGTAGAAAATCGGCAGGTGTTTCGTCTGTCGAAAATGGCGACAGACGTTCAAGTACAACGACAAAAAACATTGACGGCCGATGTTTCTTCGTTGCATCAGGAGGACGCAAGAAACCTTAAGGAACCCATACACGTTACAACGATGATCGTAACGTGTGCAGAACTGTCGTACGACGCAACCGTGTTTCGACAATAAAATTCCGTCGTAAAATCGCACCGACATATTCTGTGCATCAGGACACAGAGTTCTGCAATTACTAAAAAAAAAAACAGTGTAACATCTCTCTCCAATCCTTAGAGAAGTACGCAGTTCTTCAATTAAAAAGTTCTACCGACCCCGTTGGAGCAACTTCTGTATTTCATGCATAATACAGTTCAATTATTTATTGTTTCAAAAGTATGTTCACTATCCTTAAGCAATTAAAATTACTTAGGACTAGAGCCGGCGTTATCGCCGGATGAAACAAACTATAAGCTTCAAAATAGGCACGAACTACTGGTAAATATGCTACTGAATTTATACACACTGCCACCGATGATTGATCCGAACATTGACTTTTTATTTTTAGTTACTTTCTTTCGAGTAACATGACTAAAACTAAACGATGATATATTCCTCAAGGATGTTCGAATATCGATCAGAATTTGCATTAGTTAAGAAGCGCGCGCTTCACCAGAATTTGACGAATGTTCAATCAATCACAAACGGCAATGTAATCTACTAGATCTTTGCGTGGTTCGTCGTACGACAGACGGTTACGGGGAGACAGCGTTGACGACGAGTCGCTGCGACGGGCCGGTCACGACTCGACGTAGCAACTCGCCGCAGCTTTGGATCGTAAGGTGTACGAGTTCCCGTTCTCCACCCGTGACAATATTATGCGGAAAAGAACGGGCGATGATCCCGTCGTACTCCCGTGTTAGCAACTTTCGACAACACCCGACTTGTAGAGAGGAACAAAAACAGAAAAAGAGATAGTACAGAGAGAGATCGTTCGTATCGTTCGGTCGGTTCAGCACACCCGTTAGAAAGTTGCCAGTCGCAGAAGTGGTAGAAGGCAGCGGCGGTAGGCAGCGCATTACAGAATAAAATTGTGAGAGGACTGTAAAGAATAAAACAAACTGCAAAGAAGAGTTTCATATCACGCCTAAAAAAAGTCGTAGAAAGGGTGCCGCATGACATCGTTTACGTTCTCTCTTTAGCAGCTTTGACGATTCTCTCGACTATCGTATCGTCGTTCGCAGAAGAAAAGCATGCGTACAGGTATAGTCCGGTGTACGCGTACGTTTGCTTTTGATCTCGTGGGCGGTGGATATATCGTGGCAGTGAGTGAGAAAAAAAAAGTAGAAAATAGGTAAATAGTAAGTAAAATAGTAATAGTAAAAATACAGAAGGTAGCAACGGCAGCTGTGACAGTAGAATAATAAAAATAGGGTAGTAGTAAAAATTCGTTTGCTAGTCGTAAGAATAATATAAATATGCTGGCTTATCGTGACGGCGTAATAATAGTAAAAAATAGAACAGGAGAATAGATGACAGTGATTTAAAAGTTGTAACGCGATTAAAAATAGTGATGGTGAAACGACGGTGAAAAAGAACGGGGGATTTAAAAGACGCGTTCGATAGTTACTGGGGAGATGATGAGAGTTGGGATTGTTTGCTGATGATTCACTGATAAAACTAGGGTAGACAATGATCAAATACCCATGACAATGATGACACTAATCACAGCAGTAATAACCAATATAGTATAAATATATAGATGTAAACACACGACTATCGATCTATGTACACATTATATATACAAACTGAATCGAGACTCGACTATAGAGGCGAGATCCGTCGGCGAGGCGACCAATCAGAAACTCGTTTAGAAATGATCAATTTATTGCAGAGCAGAAATGAACATTTACTACGAACATCGGAAAACCTGTTCCCAAACCCAGTATGAAATTATGAAGCCGGCGAACGGTCGCATCGCCGTCGAAGCTCGCAATCTACCACGTAAACTAAGTAGATTTATGTAAATTCGAACTCTCTGAAACATTGTGAACTACCCGTGAGCATGTTCCGAAGGAGCAAGAACAACGTTTGAACTATTCTGCGTCGATCCCAGGGATCCGTCTGGTACTTCTACGAACATCATGGTTGTGTTTCTTCGTGTTAAACTGTAGATACGGATGTTTAATGCTGTGTGTCACTGGCTCGGTGTGTCGAGGGTTAAGGAGATACCGTGTGAGATAGAGAAGACTCTGGAGGAGTTCCTACGATCGTCAAAGTTCAGCGGAATCGTCGGGTTTCCGGGTAGCAGGAGTCTGATCTGATCGAGAAGAAGGAAATGTGTTTTGCGGAAGATCAGAGGGAGAACGAAAGGTGCGAAGATCTCGAGCAGCTGGGCAGCGACGAACTTTCGCGTGGTAAGGCAGCCGAGGATGGCGGCGAAAGAGAGACAGAAAGAAAGAGAAAGAAAGTGAAAGATACAAATAAAACAGGGCCAAAAACTCTATATCAAGAGAGAGAGTGAGAGAGTGAGAGAGAGAGAGAGAGAGAGAGAGAGAGAGAGAGAGAGAGAGAGAAGAGAAGTTTGGAGAACGATGCGAGTTTCGGCGCCCGACAAAATGGCGTCCTCCAATCTCCGATATCGGCTCGTAGAACCGATTGAAACAGAGCAAACGTGTTCGAGTACTTGATAGAAAGTAGCGAGATGTGTGATAACAGTGTCGATACGCAGCCCGAAAATTCGACGTGTAATCAGCGTTGGAGTTGCGGGGGCGAAAAAAGACTCGCTGAGTGCGGTGAAACAGTAACAAGATAGCCGGTCGGCTGTTTCCGACGGAAGCCGTCGGTTCGTAATTAAAAATATCGCTCGAGTACTCAACTTCCATGTTTTCCTGCGTCGATCGACGTCGCGCCGACAGGCTGAGGTCGTGGGTATACTTTCAGAGAGGATAAAACTTGGCAAAGCTCGGCTCAAACGGGGGTGAAAGTAGACTTAGATAGAGAAAGGAGAGGTGGCAGAAATAGAGATAGTAAGAATGAGGCAGATAGATAGAAAGAAAGAGAGATCGGCTTACCTTTGGCGTTTTACGAAACAACACACTAATTAGAAGCGAGCACCGTCGTCACGGAAGCGATCGCTTGACTGGCAATTCGGTTTAGAGGAAAAGAAAAACCTTCGAGAGAAAGACAGACGGAGAGAGAGAGGGAGAGAGAGAGAGATAGAGATAGAGGTAGAGATAGAGATAGAGAGATAGAGAAAGAGAGTGCGTGATTGCTCGCCCGCGATTCATTGTGTAACAAACAGAAAAATAAGGAAACGAAAATTGAATTCTGATCTGTGTTTCTCAATTGCAGCCTACACAAGGATTCGAATAAAAGAGACAGTCGCGTGACATTTTAAATAAAATGCAGCGGAACGAGAACGTCGTGCGAAACTTTCTCCGATAATTCAGACAAACGATAGGAGTCGTTCAACAGTTTCTGATACGGATTACTGACAGCATTAATGAAACCGGAGTCGTCTCAATGGAATTGTTTACTGCACGGATGGCGGACGAGCAGGCGCGTCACTGATCAAGATACAATCGAGCTCAGAGCGAGTGTCGACCGGGCTCTCCGGTTTCGGTAGGAAATATTTAAAAGATCAGATAATAAAGCGGCAGTGTAAAATATACCCAGTCACCAAAAGTTCCCCGAAAAATTGTGATACCTGCGTGCACCATTCCGGTTACCTTATCCGGGCTAGATTAGCATCGATCCTAGCGTGTCCTTCGATCGAGGCGTCGAACAAATTAAACCCAGCCTCTTAGCGTCTCAACAAACTCGTCAAGCAAATAATACAGTAACGGAAACGGTCGAAAGAAATAGAGAAAGAATGATAGTGAAGTACTGTACAAAATGTTCGCCCGTCGGAAGCTCGAGCTTGGAAAGCTTCAGCGATTTCGTAATAAAATAGTCGTGACTTAACAAGTAACAAGAACAAGAAACAGAAAAACAGAAGGATTGGAAAGACATGGCGTTTCGCTTCACGATAACTGTTGGTCGTTCCCATTCGATTAGTACAGTAATTAGCAGACAATCGCGCGGACACCATCAGCAACAAACTTTCCACAGAACAGAAACAATAATAAAAACCAGAACAGAATTTTGGGCAGACCGGTCATAGGCTAGGGATTAATTTGAACATCGAACGTAGTCAGTTAGTATTGCCGCCCCCTTGCTCACAGGATTGGGGGCAACCGAGTATGCGTTAGGAGAAAAAAGAGACGTGTTGCGAGAACTTGTGTTTTCTCAGTAGTTGGACGAGTATAATCGTCGTACGAGACAGAACGAACTAACTACTACAATAACCATAGGAGTAAGTAAGAAGTGTAACGACCAATAGACAGGTAAAGGAGAGGAGCGATCGCGACTCTGTGACCTGATCCCTGAACCTGATCATCGCTATGCAAAAACCTTCAAATTGTTCGACTCCTCCGTTTTTAGATTTCTAATCTTTACGAGCTTCCTTTTTCTGCTGGAAGTTTGACCAGCTTCAAGGACCAGGTGGACCATGTCACCGATTACTCTTTCAGGCCATAAAGTATATCTGGTGTAGTTTTTCGTCAAGGCTCGGTTATGTTTGTTGATGTGTTACCTTTCGTTAACTAGCTTGTCAGTGAACGGGTTTCGTGGATGTCGCTTCATAATATCGCTCTCTGCCTCCTCGTAGGCAAGTGAGATGGCTGGCACCTGACGTCACATTATCAACAAGCTCAGTAACAACGCCAACAGTTAGATCAATGAATATTGTTTTCGGTAACCTTGTGGCAAGGATGCTGATCGTTCCGAGAACGAGGGGGATCGATCGGTCGTTCTCGGTCTGCTAGGAAATTAACGATTGCCATTCTTGCTGCAACGATCAGCATTCTTGCGGGTGTGTCATAATGATGAAAAAACGTAGGGTGGTAAGCGAAAAACAAAACTGAGAGAACTGAATCGATCTGGACGATGAAGGGGAAGGGTGTCGGGAGTTCTGAGGATGTTCTCGGGATCGATTTCTCGAGGTGTATGGATCGCCACGCGACGATCTATCGCGACGTTATCGAGCTGCGTAGCTCTGAAGATCTTCGGTGAAGCTCTTGTACCTGGAAGAAGCTGGTAAATCTTTGTTGCGAGGATTTTGTTTCTCTATGTATCTCTCGTGGACTTTATCCATCCATAGTTCGGACATGAAACTCTGATCAGAAAAATGAACCAATATCCTCATACGTTAAAAATATCTAACAATAATTAGTTGTCCATATGGTGGTTCTCATGGATCTAAAGATAAAATCACAAAGTTAGATCCTTAGTCCTAGCATTGATCTGGCCTACTGCGGTTACTGGAGCTCTAGCTGGCCTAAATAGGATTACAGAATCTAAGGAGGACGTGTTCAGAAAGCAATATCGTATCGGGTCTGTTCACAGAGAACCTTTCGTTGACGAGGTTGTCGTGATCCGGGTCACGAGGTTTCCTCTTCATGATGTCGGACTCGGCGGTCTCGTATGCCAGGGAAATGGCAGGTATCTGGTAATTATTAGCACATACATGAGATTCCGACAGCGATCGCTATTCCATTATTGCCGGGATCAGAATACGAAATACATCGCTGAAAATTTGTTCACCGCGTGACAGGAATCGCAACGAATCCTCGATAGATCCGATGGCTTACGATCTGGTCGAAGAGTCGTTGGATTCCTTCACGGTTATCTCCTATCTGTTCGGTCGTTTCCAAATGAAAACGATCGATGATATCGATCGACGAAGAATTACACTCACCATGTCCGTTCCCAAATCGATGCAGAGGATAGTGACAGTGCCGAGAGGTAGAGGAATGTCGCAAAGGATGAACGCGAGGAAGGGTGAGATTTCAGGGATATTCGAGGTCAGGGTGTACGCAATGGATTTCTTCAGGTTGTCGAAGATCAACCGACCCTCCTCGACGCCAGTCACGATCGACGCAAAGTTGTCGTCGAGCAGAATCATGTCCGCGGCCTGCTTGGACACGTCTGAGCCCGCTATACCCATGGCGACGCCGATGTCAGCTTTTTTCAGCGCCGGCGAGTCATTCACACCGTCACCTGGGAAATATTTTACAATTTAGTGCCATGTTAGTGTATAATAATCAATGCTGTGTCTTTCGAGAACTGTCTGAAGAAGTCTTTCAAGAAATCACTTAACACTTTGTCGCGTCAGGATGTTAAGAAAATAATTGATATCATACAACTTAGCTTCTCAATTCTTATTTGATTAAATAAAATACTTTTACTTTATGAATTGGATTAGACTTTGACTTTAATAAAAATTTCTTAGCAAATGTTGGTGCAGACAAGTTATTCAGCTAACAGTGAGCCTGATGGAGACGCTATTTCAGTGGTTTAGGTAATTTCTGATGAATCCACCCACCAGTTACAGCGACGATAGCTCCCATCCGCTGGCAGCCTTCGACAATGATGAGCTTCTGCTGTGGCGAGGTACGGGCGAACACAATTTCGGTGTGATACCTGAGGATCTCGTCCAGTTGGTCGGAGTTCAGTTCCCTGAGTTCGGTTCCGTGGACGACGGCAGCCTTGGCCTCGCGAGGATTCACTTCGGATACAGGGATGTTCAACCGTTTAGCAATGTCCTCAACGGTTTCATTACCTGTAAGAAAACACAACTGTGTCAGTTTCAACCGATTCAGAAATCTTCGTCTGTCTTAACTTGATTTTGATGAAGTTTGGAAGACTAGTAATTTTTTGGGCAGGAATATTCTTCGTACTTCTTCGTAACTGATACGAAGGTGTCAAAAATATATGGTACAAAGTAGACGCGGACGTTATAATGGTACGCCATCTGCGTATGCGTGTAAAGTAGCATCAGAAAGAAATAAACTTCTAGAGACTAGTTGGAAGAAAACAAGCAATTACAGCAATGAATGTTGTAAAGCTACAGCGGTTCCGAACGTTTCCACTGATGATTTCAATAGAGAAAACACATTACATCACCGTACACAATTGAATGTAGCAATTTGTTAAAGTCTATCTGGTGGAGAAGAGCGAACTAGAGCGAAGATGAGGATAATAACCTTCAGAGATGATGCCGACAGATTTGGCAATGGCTTTGGCAGTGATCGGATGGTCACCGGTTACCATGATGACCTTGATACCGGCTGACCGGCACTTGGCGACCGCGTCGGGCACCGCAGCCCTGGGCGGGTCAATCATAGACATCAGGCCCACAAAGCGGAGTCCGTCTACCGGGAAGTTCGGGTCGTCGCAGTTGAACTTGAAACCGATCGGGAACTTGTCGGACGGCAGTATGTAGTCACAGAAACCGAGCACACGTTCACCGAGTCCACCCAATTCGAGGTAAGCATTGTTGAACGCCTCCTTCATCTCCTCGTCGAGCACCTTTTCTTTGCCACCGATGAAGATCGACGCGCAACGATCCAGAATCCTCTCGGGTGCTCCCTTCATCACGAGCAGGTGTCTCGGGTCATCGGGGTTATCCGACTCGTGGATAGAGACCTGATACTTGTTGGTCGAGTTGAACGGAATCTCGCAGACTTTCTTGTTGCGTTTCCTGATGCCCATCACGTCACCCAGCGCCAGCTCCATGCACTTCAAGAGGGCGGCCTCGGAAGCGTCGCCGTTCACTCCTCTTTGAAGGATCGGCAGGTCGTCTTGGCCAGACTTGAATTCGGCTCGGTTGCAGAGTGTTGCGATCTTGGCCAACGCCTTGAATCCGGGGCTGGTACGGTCGTATTGCAATCCGGACTGATCCTCCGTGGTGTCGGCCTCGATGATCTGATTGTCGAACCACATGTGAGCGACGGTCATACGGTTCTGGGTGAGCGTGCCAGTCTTATCCGAGCAGATGGTCGATGTAGAGCCGAGCGTCTCGACGGCCTCCAGATTCTTAACCAAGCAATTCTTGGACGCCATACGTTTCGCGGTGAGCGTCAAGCACACGGTCACGGTCGCGAGCAAACCCTCCGGCACGTTTGCCACAATGATACCGATCAAGAAGATAACCGCGTCGAGCCAATGGTAACCGAGAATGAAAGCGATTATGAAGAACGTAACACCAAGGAACACGGCTACACCTGTGATCAAATGGATGAAGTGGTGGATCTCCTTAGCGATCGGCGTTTCACCGGTGTCAAGGCCAGATGCTAAACCAGCAATCCTTCCCATTACCGTCTGATCACCACAGCAGATCACCACCCCTTTCGCGGTGCCTTCAACAGCATTGGTCGAGAAAAACGCCAAATTTTTAGTTTCCAACGGGTTCTCATTCGTGAAATCTGGAGACCTCGATTGCGGCTCAGACTCGCCGGTCAGCGAGCTGTTGTCGACCTTGAAGCCCCGGGACTCGATGATCCTTATGTCAGCCGGTATACGATCGCCGAACTTCACCTCAACTACGTCACCGAGCACCAACTCTTCCGCCCTCAGCACCAGCTTCTCGCCCTCTCTGATCACGGTCGCGTATTGCGGCACCATGTTCTTGAACGACTCCATGATCTTGCTCGACTTGCTTTCCTGGTAATACGAGAATATGCCCGTTACTATGACGACCACCGCCAACACGATACCCAGGAAAAGATTGTCGTCGCTCGGGTCCTCGCTGGTCGACGCCTGGATCGAGTACGCGATGAAACAGAGGATCGCACCGATCCACAGCAACAACGCGAAACCGCCGAACAGGTTTTTGCAGAATTTCACCCATTCTGGGGTCTGTTTCGGCGGGGTCAACGCGTTCGGCCCGTCCCTCTCGAGGTTCTCCTTTGCTTTCGCATAGCTGAGGCCCTGCAACAAAATCCATCCGTCAGAATCAATTACAACTAACCGGGGTTACTCTTTCGGCTCCTTTCCCTTCCATAAGTACCAATCATTTTGTTCGTAAATTAAATAAGTAGAAGAGAAATTTTTATAATTCTTTAGAAAAGAAGACCGCGAATACTTTTAATTTGATAAGATAACTTGCGGAGTTTTTTTCGATCGAATTAAAGTACCATGAGCAAGAGAGTACAAGTTAGAATTATCACTTGTACAGAAAAGTACTTTAAAATGTGAGATTATATTTCACACTAGAACTACCGAGCTCTAAACGCGACTGATGTACATTGTTTTATAGCAGTGACAAGAATTGAGTATAAGTAGATTGTGAATGTTATGCATTTTTGTCAAGAATTACTGCGTCAAATAGAAAACTGATTAGCCAAGACAATTTGAGAATATAGGAAATACAATATTAGAAAGGGGAAATACATTTTTGTCAGATTTACGTTCCCTACAATTAGACCACGGATTTTTATGCAAAATATAAATTGTTCAAGTCAATTGTACAGAACAAGATTTAAATAAAAATATATTTTTCCTTTCAATAGCTTCAATGAACTGAAAATAGCGCCATAAGATTCCCAAATTCTTCTGACGTCTTCATTGTTCCTTATATCGCTTGGCCATTTTTCCATAAATGAAGCAAACAATCAGAAACGAGTCATGTTGATTCGTTCAGTAGCTCCAACGTTAAACATTATCGTATAAAACGTTATTGCACATCAGTTCGTTTTAATATTTTCAGCCCAACGCCTCATCCGCGAGTCAAGGCGATGACCCGACGGGTCACGCAATCCCGAACGTGCTAGAGGATCGGGATTTCGAGATCGCCACCCCCGCTAAATAAGGGACATCATGAATTTCGCGCCAACGATGATACTCGAGCTTTAAATAACCGGATCAATCGATTGGCGCGACGCGTACGCCGAGGCCGGATAAGAGACTCTCTCGGTGTTCTGGCGTTAAATAAATTATTCGGCAAGCTCGAGACTGTTACACTTACGTTCTCGGGGTGCGTATGAAATCTCTGATACAGTTCCTCGGGTGAGATTTTGTGGAAGTCAATGTCCAACTCCTGCTTCAAGTCGTCTAAATTGTCCGCCCTCCGCTTGGGGTTCTTCCGCCGCGACTGTTCAACAAAAAAGATAATTAAGTTAGTTGACTGCGTAAGCGGAAACACGAGAGGGTTGGTGGGTGGTTAGTTCTGTTTAACGAGGGTTTGTATTGTTCCCCGAAACACAGGTGTTTTTGAGGACGTCGAGGATATTGGGAAAACAAGTATCAAGTGTGAACAATTGTAATAAACACATATGGTGGAAGATGAGCTTAGAAATCTCGACAATGTCGAGGGGGAGCGTCGATTAGACCGGACAATTAATTTGGTGAAAGAAAATGCTAATCAGAGGGGATCGTTAAAGGATTTTTTATCATTAAGGAAGGGTGTAGTATTTTTTTAAAAATAGGTATTTAATGTATTTTATACAAAGCATACAAGCATAATTACTATGAAGCTGCTATTTTAAGCAATCGCTATTGCAAACTCTGAGCTTCTCAGACACTACAGAG
>CM052162.1:4650998-4675010 GCA_028455555.1 Augochlorella aurata
TTAAGCAATCGCTATTGCAAACTCTGAGCTTCTCAGACACTACAGAGATCAATTGTTTAAATATTTAATTGTTTAATTTGTCCTCTGATAGCTCAATTGTCTTTCGTATCGGGAATATTTGAAGAACACTTAATTGTTTAGTATAATTGTAAGTTTCATTTGATAAGTACACGAGGATTAAGGGCTGAAGGAACAGTACCGAATTACCACGATGTGTTAACATATGCCCCACTGTCTGCAGGATGATTATTCACGAGAATGGAAATGGAAATGGGAATTGGACAAATAAGGCGGGAAGGCGTGCCATTAATAGCTTGGTCGTATTATAGTATTTACGGATCATCCGACGATCGTTATTAATTAAAGGATCGTTATTTCGTACCGAAACGCCGGTTAATCACCAAGGGACCCGTTAAATGTACATTTAGGGGGTAATCCTGCAGATTCTGCGGTCGGCATCAGTCAATTACCCCGAATTAACGTGTCACAAACGAGCCGGCAAGCGATAGTCGAAGAGCGATGTTTCCTTTCCCAGGATTAAATGAGCAGGATCAACGATTAAGATGCGATACGGTAATGTTAGTGAAAGGTGTAACCAGGACAGTAACTATTTTAGAGGTCATCAGTCTACAAAAGAGATCACGAGTTACAGAAAATGCAAGAAAATTTCAAAGATGAAGGAATTGTTAAAAATTGGAGAGATTTTTAGGCTGTAGAGATTTCGCATTACTGGAGAAAACAAAAGCGAATATACAGAAAGAAGGTTCTACAGTGGTACAGAATAGGAAGGTATTGTGAAGAAATTTGTTAAAATAGTTCAGAAGAAAGGTTGTTAGTTCAATACCCCAGACTAGCCCCTAATGAAAGAGTTGTTCCTTAAAAATATTCATTAACGACTTATAAGATCAAAAGCGGAGAAGAAAAGCTATTAAAAATGTTAGAACAATGTCGCCACAACTTCCTGGAAGTAAACCTTCGAAGAAAAGAATAACAGAAAATAGAAGAATATCCTGTAAAGATTGATCAAGAAGCAGTATTCAAAGAGTCGTTAGTCTACCTAAGCGAGAGAAATAGTTAGTACCCCGAAGAACCACCGCAAATGAGATCTCATTCGAAACGAAGTCTCAAAGAATGTCCGTAGACACCAGGAGAGAATGATCTGTCACCAACGAAGCAAGCACCCAAAAAATTGCAAGTGTAAATGGAGTCGCCGCGGGGACCGGAAGTCCGCCGCAGAATACCTTGAACATCCCATCCGCTGTAATGTTGTCGTCGCGAATTTTAGGTAACGTCGCGACCCTGTACGAGTTCGAGCGGCCATGCTGGAAAAAATGTATGACAAAAAAAACATGAGACATGTGAAATGATCGCTAAAACGAAAAAAAATATAAAATAAATCGATGCGACATCGCGATAGAAAATATCCGAGAGTATGCGATAACGCATTTGTTCGACGGGTTCGACGAGTTCCGCAGAGCTGCTCTGAGTCATCGACGTGATCCAAGAATGGTAATTAATGAATGACTCGTTTACTCCACGTTCCAATGCTGGAGCAGATTTAATTATCAGTCGTTCAAGTGAATGAACGTAACTAGCTCGCACATGCTATCGCCAGACTGGATCTTTATGCCTGCCATGAACTTATTCTGAAAGTACTCTGTCAAGATTTTATATTCTTTGTTTATCTGGAAGTTTTCATTTGGTTGCAACTAGCCTGCGGATCTTTGTGCATTTGTGGTGCATGCGAGTTTGTAAAATGCAAAAAAAGTGCGCACTGGAGAAAATTATTTCTATTTTATTAAAAGTTCCAGACATTGACCATCGCAAGCATAATTGTTGGTAATTATGGTATTTTCAATATTCAAGATTTTTGTTGTATAAAACCTGTACTGAATAAATTTCGTATCAAATTCTATTAAATACAACAATTATTATATTTATATTTTATTCAAAGTGTTGTTTACTACTGCTAAAAATAATTAATTAAGTAGGTGAATATCCGCTCTTTACATTTCCATCTGGTCTTTAGTGCGTCGAGAAGATTCATCGGGAGATCAAGGTTTCCGAGATTAGGGCACCGCCGTGTTTAGAATCGATCGGCGAGTGGATCGCGAATTTATTTAGCGAGTACAGCGCGTCCAACATTCCCGGACCAGTGGTAAATGAGGAACGCGTTCTCGGCCGACCTTCTCAACACACGTGGGCAGCGTAAATCGAACACGTGAGACCGCGGTGCAGTCAGAAGCCTAATTTTCAAGAGCGACCTCGCCAGTAGCGCTCGGCTCGCTCGCTCGTTTGGATAACGACCGCTTCCGGTGCTGTTTCAATGGAGGCGTATCGCTGAAATCGCTCCACGGAATCCCGTAATCGAGGCTATCCTTGAACGAAGCACCATGGACCGCCGACGGTACCATTTCCTCGCTTGGAAATCCAAAATTCCACGGCTCAATCGTGCTCCAACAATCGGAAAAGCATTCCATCCTTCGTTCAATAAACCCCACCGTTGACAGCAAACGCATTCCACGGTGTTCGATCGATCGGAAATTTATTTCGATAACGTTCCTCCAACTGTTTCGGCCGTTTGTGCACAGTGAGCAACAGTCAAGGAGGAGATTCAAAGACCGGAATTTCTTGTGAAAAGATTCGCACGTTCCCACGAGTTTCTTTCGTCGAGGATTGTTAATCCTCGCAACGCGGAGGCTGGGTCTATTTTGACACAAAGTATTTGAATCGTTCACTTGATTACTCAACTTTTGACAATTAAATAAAATAAATTGCTGCTACATTAGGAACAACAGAAAGGGTAATGAGTCTGCAAGAAATATCTTGAAAACTATGTTTTGAAAAATTGCTGAACGAAGCTCAGTATTGCTATGAATATCGTCGATAGTTGCGAAAATCGTCCGCCGTCCGAGGGTTAATCTTGAATTCTGCCCACGCACGTGCTCGGCAACTTTTTCTGCTTTTAGACAGAAAAAATTAGCGGGCGCTTCTGTTACCGAAGGAGGAGACATTAGAAGTTTCTTATCAAGCTAATAATTCATAGCTCGGATATCAATAGCACGACGAGGGGGTGCCAACTTTCTCTTACTTCGGGGACTACTTTCGGTAATGGTTCGACACGCGCGAACGATCTGCGAAACGAGCCCACGAAAACAGCAGGACAATATTCGGAGGGTTGGTTCAGTGGCTCGAACTTTGCAAGGTCGATGACGAACCAGAAATTCGGGAGGGTCGCACCCCACGTCTTCGAGGAAAGAAATTTATGGAGCGCAATCAAGAGGCTCGTCGATAAAAACAAATATAACGCATATTTTCTACAGGAATTGTTCTGTCCAATTTAATTTTCCTATCTATTCGGAACAAATAGATTGAAAAAATGGCGAATCGTTAAGGCCACTGGACGTTATTAATTTCGCATTCGTATACGTTTGAACCAATTAGCTGGCGTAATCTCTTTGAAAAGTGCACGAGTTACTGTAATTATACTGTACACGAGCTCTTTATTTAAGTGGCCTGAGTCCATTTATTTTAAAGCCCAGACATTTACGGATTTTGCGTTTTAAGGAATTTAAAAATATTCGTAACTCATAACACGGTAATATAATGTTTTCGCGTCTCTAAGGATCATTGCGTGCTAGAGTTTTTGCTGAAATGAAATTATATACAATGTAGATAAATATTAAAATAGCTAGCTCCATATTTTTCGAAAATGGACTTCAGCCGCTTTCGAAATATACAACACGCACGTTCGATTTTCTTCGTATTTTATTTAATCAGAACACTTTTGTAAAGTATATATTTTAATAAAGAGTATCAAGGTATATTATCAAGGTTTTTTAACGAGAAATGGCAACATCTTGTATTATCACGAATATGTTCATCAATTGCAAATTTTAACTTCTTCGGATTGCCCCAAACGTTTTCGGTATCGTTTTAGCGTACAAATGTACGGCATAGTTTTATCATTCTCCAAAGATTTGTAGATCGTTCTAGCTATGCGTCGTTTCAAGATACAAAAGTTGCCTGGTATCGGAAGTTCGAAGGTTGAAGGTAGTATATGTTCGGCCACTTTCTTCTCCAACGA
This sequence comes from Augochlorella aurata, assembly GCA_028455555.1. Taxonomy (NCBI): domain Eukaryota; kingdom Metazoa; phylum Arthropoda; class Insecta; order Hymenoptera; family Halictidae; genus Augochlorella; species Augochlorella aurata. The sequence continues at coordinate 4,655,086 of CM052162.1, forward strand.
CTTGAAAAAAAACCGGCCGCGATGATTTTTCAAGCGGAGACAATCCATCGACGACTCCTAGGCGGACTATTCAACCAAAAAGTTGCATCCCCGTGCAAGATTTGTCGCGCACAATGGCTCGGCTGCGTATCGATCGGCTCTCTCAGGCACGTGTGCGCGCGATGCGATAATTGTCACTCGTAGCGGGAGAAGATTTTGCCAGCCGCAGTGCAGTAAATTGTCTCGACCTCTCGGAACGGTGACTCCGATCTTGAACATGTCGCGGAAATAAGTGAAATTGATTGGCGCGGAGCCATTGGTTCTCGGCCCTTTTCCGGGAGCGAATATATTCAACGCAGCAATCGGCATTACGGAAATAGGATCGCTGGTTTTCCACAAGGGTCGAGAATAATAGCGATTTCGTTTTGTCTCGATAAACCAAGACAATATCGAGACAAATAATTAATAATTATTTTCAATACGATTGAAATACTGTTAAATACGATGCTGTACTTGTCTTAACGAATTTAAGAAAGTATTTTTCACAAATTTACTTCAAGGATATAGTTTTATTTTACAAAATAATGTTACGGAAATTCTCGGCTCGAGGGTGGAAATCTATTGTTAATCTGTGATCTTATCGACAATTACAGAAAATAGAAGACTCACAAAATCTTGTGGATTTATTTTTTCTAAATAAAATAGTAATACACATCGAACAATCAATAGTGAAAATATATTAATACACGTAACAGATTCATTTTATCCATTATATAATATTCTAAAATAATATTTTCAGAATAAGATCGAAATGGGGATGTACGCAGGGATTGTTCCCATTGTGTTAAAAATCCATAAATCTGCAAACAGATAGGTTTCGAACAAATGAAGAACAATTCACTTCGGCCGGCTGGATCGAGCAAATATTAGTCCGTCACAGTGGGAAAATCAAACTGGAAACGCGAACGACCCCGAAAAAGATTCGGATCGAGCGAACGGACGTAGGACCGCGTCGAATCGCGGCCAGACAGAGGGCGAAAGAGAGAGAAAAGCTAGTTCTCTATTGATCCAAATGATATAGACACAAAGGTACGCGCGGCCGTTCATCAACGATTTTAACGAGCGGTGTGTGTCGTCGGCAGTTCTCGTTCCGTCGAAATAAATTGCTTCAGATAACCGGTGTGTCATGCCCTCGGGATGCGCCGCATGACCGACATTTTAATGGGCCGCTTGCAGGGATTTCGATTTTCTGATTCGTTCGGTCCACCGCGACTAAACGTCCAATAATCCGGTAAACATCGTCTATACACCGCCTCTGTAATTACTTTTTTTTCCATCTCCGGAGAGGGTGAACCGAGAAAACTGGTCACGTCGGATAGCTGCGGAACAAGCAATCGTTTTTATCGTCGAGAACTTTACAGCATGGAGATACGGATGCTGTATAACGAGCTTGGGACATTTACGTTAATATCTAATTGACGCACATTGTTGTTATTTTACGAAAATATATAAGAACGACGATATACTTTATCTGTAGACTGCGGATTTTATGCATTTATGATAATAACGAGCAGATTGAATACAAAACAGGGCACGCATTTAAAGAAAATAATATTGTTCCTTTCAACTAATCGAAATTGTTAAAAAGAAAAACAAATATTTCTGTAGATTCTGTATCTAGCTATAAATGTAGACAATTTGTATTTTGCGTAAAAATCCACTTGTAATGATGGGTTATACATTTTTAATCTTTTGCACTCGATTGGCATCACTGTGGCATCAATCAAATTTTACAATAGTATACTGCAATTTCGAACAACTTTTACATTTGTGTGCATTTAATGAACTGTTAAAAATGAAAGAAATGCGACTAGAGTTCTGGAGTGGCAAACGGACTTGGGTCACTTTCAAAATAAACGGCTCAATTAAAGAACCTAGTAACATCGAATAAATTCAGACGATCGAAAAATCGTATGGGTAGCCTAGCAGAAATCGCTCTGACACGTTCAGTGTATACGGAAAGTGAAATTGGACGAGGACGATAACTCGCCCGAAGATCCACGAGTCACGGATGATACAATGATAAACGACGTTCGACCGTAACCAGTTCCTGTCTCGATGATCCCGTCCGCGTAACCAGGAAAACCGGCGGCGATCCTCGTCGGTTTATAGTCTTAACCCTGGCTCGTCTAACTCGCTGAATAATTTGCGGTAATTCAATATTCCAATGCGGACGGTGGCTGAATTAAGCGGAGTCCGAGCAGCGGCGGGAACGTTCGCCGGAATGCGTTCACGATTAGATAAAAACGGCCGAGACCGTGTCGAGGAGAGCCGCGGAGGCTGATCGAACGCGCTCGTAAAAACTCTCGTAATTCTGTTGCCCCGTGCATACACGGTGTACCAGTATCCGTGACGCGATCCTCGACATAGCGCGTTCGTTCCAAAAATATTCATTCCTTGCAAATCGCACGATGCGATGAAATTTTCTTTACGGCAGACTGAATTTTTGTGGTGGTAAGGTCTCTTTCAATGATTCGAAGAAAAATGCTCGAGGAAGTCGAGAAGTCTATGGACAAAGTTAACCCATTGCACTCGCGTGACGACTCTAAGGTGTCGTTTAAAATTCTTCTAATATGTTTCAAACTAATTTATACATCGTCAAATTCCTTATTTTTATTAACAATAGAGTTAAATAATAGATTCGAATATTTTCACCGGATTGTATTTTCAGCATGAGTAGAAATAGCTATAATAATAGTAAGTAGAAATGCCCATAAAATGCATTAAATCATATAAAATGGAAATAAAATAGAGGAGAATATATTATCAGAAAACAATTTTGGATTCAAGGATCAAATGGCTACGAGTGCAAAGTAATTACTAGACCGCGGATTTTACAAAACTGTAAGGACATTGGAAGAATTTAAGGGTACTATTCCATTATTTTCAACTTATCAGAACCATTAAAAGGAAAAAGACATTTTCATCTAAGCCACGTTTGTAACTTTTAATTACGAAAAATTTGAGGGTGATGAAAAATTCTGTCATGTAAATTGCAGAGTTTACAGAAATGTCATTCGATCTTCAAGGAAGTGCTAAGAGCTGCGAACGCTGTAATGCGATCTTCAACGAGATTCTTGGCGTGTCCGAACATCCCCGACCAACTCTATTTAGCGTAATTGGGAATTCAAGCGAACCGGGTAAGATAGCAAACGATTATCTTGGGGTTAAGCAAGAACAGACCCGATGGCATAGTTTTTGCGAGGTTCGTTGCGATATACGATCATCCCCGATCCGATTTAATCGCGATTACTGGAGCACCATGTAGAGCGCGACGATGTCTGGCCGCACGGTCGCGCGTAAACGCGACAATTCCGCGACATTATTATCTCTCGTTGATCGTTGCACGGTGCTCCCGTCATTGAGGAAGCACGATTATGCAATTTCGTTACGTACCCACCTCGCCGACCAACGACACATGCACTGTGTCCAATCAACGAAATGGGGGAGTAAAACGGACACCTTTCGGCCGTAAGGTGGAACGAGTGCGCGACGCGACGGTACAATAATTGCACAATAATTGTACGGTGTTCCATGTTCCGGAGTCGAGGAGCTTCGTTGCTCGCCAATTTTCAAGTTCGAAGCTCACGAATCGAGACAGCTATAATTCTCTTTTCCTTTTGCAGCCTAGCAACGTTGAAATTCTAATTATTTTACGCTCTAATCAAATGTTCGCGGTTTGACTGCACGAAATGGTGGCGCAATTCAAATGCGAAACGGTCGACGACTTCCTGCTTCTTTCTGGACTGCAACGGACCGTCTGAGAAACAGGGCGACCACTGTTGAATCGATACTGACTTCCGTTGCCGAGAAAAATACTTCATTGGTCATTGCTACGCTCGATAGCTTCTATAAAATTCAGATATTGATGCGATTTTATTAATAGTCGTCACTGGACTGCGGAGCTTACAGGTATTTAGTTGTCACAGAGACATCGGAGCACAGGGGGGATACACGCGAGGTACAGCAACGAGATTGAATCTGCCTAGAAACCTTCGACGATGTGTTCAGAATGTTCGTCTAAACGTAGTTAAGCTTCTTCCGAGTTAGAAACCTCGAGGCTACTCCTCGAACCTGCGGTATCGAACTTCTAAGTCACAGTTCGCCGACCCTTTAAACCAAAGTTAAGGAAACGACAGCAAACTCCTTATTGTCAGACGTAAAAGCATCGCAAGTCGAAGGTGAATTGCGGTAGGAACTGAACGTGGAATCGTGTGTCTTGGACGAGGCCCTCGATCGATGAAGCGGTCAGGGCTGGATGCTGAGGGGGTGGCGCGGTCTGAGGAATCCTCGAAAATCCTGATCGATAGTCAAGGCTGTCGACGGCGCAGGCTAATCCAATATAGACCGCGATAAAGTCCGTAGGACGAATACGATCGACCTTATGCAAATTTCTGCGAGCGAGAGAGAATGAACGGGTGCGGGAGCAAGAAAGAGAGACGGATAGACAGGGAACGATTTGTACGTGTGCGCCGGACGCACACAACTGCATAGGTGCGCGCGCCTCGCCTCGCCTCGCCTCGCCTCGCCGGGACCGGAAGTGGTTGTCGGGCAGGAAAGCGTCGCGATAAGGCCGCGTCTCGAACACGCGGCCAACGAATCGACCTACTGTTCATTTAGCAGATGAAAGCTGGTCTCGAGGTTCGAGCGAACGTTAAGCTGCGTGCACACTGCCCCACGTCGCGTGACCTTGTGCTGCTTGCCCACTTGGGAATCTTCATGTGGACCGGGGAATCGAGTCGTCCTCGATGAAGGACGGAACCGTGCACCATGGAAAACCACATGGTTCACGGTATTGTCTGCTTATACCAATTTGATCTCGAAGTGATGTTCATCTTAGTATATTCGATATATTAAAATGTCTAAAGACAGGTGCACGATCTTGGACCATTTTTGATCGTGGAACATTCAATACAATCCTAGAGCATTTCTGATCTTAGAACATTTGGTATGCTGTAGTGTCTAAGAAATTTTAGGATAAACTATGTCCGCAGATAGACCGACAGTCTGGCAACATATGAACTTGATAGAATCATTTTTAAACAGATGGTCAGCTACGGGTAGCTTTCCTATAACTTATCTCGTCTGTCGACTTCGATATGCAAACCTAAAGAAGCAGATACAAACTTGGGACTCCTAGTCCACCTAGCGAGGTGAACACCAGACTAAAGAACAATTAAAGTTCGATCTGTACGAAGACTTTGAAGAACTGTCTTTTTAGAGCTGCCCTAAGAAGGAGTTAGTAAATTGCAGAAGAAAAAGTCGGAAAACTCGCCAGCGTGACGGATCACCGGGATTCTCGTGAAAGATCAGCCACATCAGTCTCCCTCGGTTAGATCCTATCACCTTAATTGCAATGGTCTGCAGGAATCGTATCCCCGGTTTCAGACAAACAACGCCCGTCGCCGATTCCTTGATCCCCCAGATAGGTTTTCCTCTCAATGAAAGCCCTTCGTCCTTAATTCGATGATTACGAGCCCCATTGCGACCATTCGCGGACACACTCTTCACTTAGTATTGCTGTTTGTATTCACTAAATTCCTGTATGCGGAGTCGGGGAAGCTTCCTGCGCAAAGGGTTGATTCTAAGAGCCACGCTCCAGCCGACTGCGAATAACACTTCACAGAGCCTGCAGCGAAATAAGGATTCAATAGTTAACTATCGAGGATAAGAGGAAAACGGGCGTCTTCGTGATTTGTCGAGATCACTCCAGCGGAGATTACTCGGCCGATTGAGAAATGAATTTCTCGTCATCCAACCCTCGAAGGAGAGGCTAAGGATCCTGTTCTCGAGTACCACAAACAAAACCAACAATTTCATCTCTTATGAGCTATGCTGAGGTAGGTGCACGTACTGTAGTACGTTTTATAGAGAACGCTATAGTTCGATCGCTAATGGAAGAATTTGATTGACATTAACCTGTTTCCTAGTTGTCTTTATCGATGAAGAAGTTCCTTTAGTCCATTTTGCAGAGCATAATCGATCTAGAATGTTTTCTTCGGCCCATTATCTACGATCTCTAATAAAAGAATCTGATTAACACTGATTCCTGTCCCTGTTCTCTTCCGAGCTGTGCCGTAATTTTGCTTTGCTCGCGGAAGAACTTTCTTTGGCCCGTTTGACAAAGGAAATTGATTTCTACTAGATTAGGTCCCACGCCCTAACTCTCGAAGGAGGGGCTGGAGATCCTATTCTCGAATGCCACAGACGCAACCAAGAATTTCGTCGCGGCAGACACGACAAACCGAGCTTAATCGAGTTGCATAACAAGCCTCGAGCATCTCGCATCCCTTGCGTTCGAGTGGGAAGGGTGGGTATCGTACCCGGAAGGGATGTGCGACGGATTAACTCGGCATTCTAACGAAGTCTGTCCCGCTTAACCTAATTCGATTCTCCTCGAGAACGGGACTTCGTTTGTCGCGGGAAGGTGTGGAGTTTCCGGGGGTGCTGCCGGAGGATGATGGATGAAAAGATTCTGCTGGGAGCGTGGCGTTAATGGCGGCACACGGTAATGCGGCAAGTTTCGGCAGATCTTCTAGGAAAGTTGCCCTGACAATCTCAGTGCGTCTCGTTTATTAGGGCATGCTGTTTCATCGAAACGACGCGACAACTTTCGCCTGAGAGACCGTGGCAGTGCCGTGTGATTTCAGTGTTACCCGAGCAACGTAGAATATTCTAGCCAGATCCGCTTTGAATGGTAATTCTCTGTGATTCCAAGACGAACGTCGAGACTCCTGTTTCAACCCATCAAAGGTGAATTTCCTAGTTCAATTGGAAGTGCATGAGGACGTTCTCTCTTACACGAGTTCTCGATTCCGGTGACTTCTGTAAGACAGGAATATACCATCGACTAACCATTGAAAGGGTTATTTTTGAAGTGGAAATGGAATAGCAATCATGAACGCGTCGACAGCTGTGTTATCTGTATATGTAAGACGAAATTATAATTTGCAAACTAAAAATTAATTTGTGCGATAATATCGAAATCGAATGAGAAATTTATTGCAACCACCGCAATAATATCTTCTATTATTTGCCCTAATGGTATTTTATGCTTATCAGTAAATAAATAAATAATATATACAGTATAATCAATATATAATGTATATTATATATTATGTAATTAATATTATACATTTTAACTGTCCAATTTCAATTTCGTTATATAAGTTGCTTTAATTTCACGGAGCTCAAAATAATTATTAGCAAGTACATGCTTAATCAAACTGTATAGTGTATCTAATCTTCTCAGAAACAATTCCCTAATCAAGTGAGAAATCGAAACAGTTATTGCGCAAACTTTTCGTCATTTCAACGTATTAACTATTACGACAGTATAGCAAGAACACTAAAACGCAAATTTACCTGAACTTGACTTAACCCCCTTGACTTAATTTAACTCTTAACTCTTAATCCACACTTATTAACCTGTTAACTGGGGATGACGAAATATTTCGTGAATATTTAAAGGTGTCAGGCTGTACTAAAGAAAACTGTGTAACAAGTAGCAGGATATAATTAACAATCGCGAAATAATTATTTCAATTATGTACTTCCATTACATATTTTCTAAATATGTCATCAAATATTTTGTCGAAATAAATAATGTCCAAGTGGGAAGCGATCTTCTTCGTTACTTTAAGCGTGATAATACAACTTTTCGGAAACAATGAGTTCAAGAAAAATTAATTCACCGGTTGACAGGTTAAATCGATTTTAAATATAAGACCACACACGTGACTATTATAAGCTTGTCACTAAAAGTAGCGAAGCCACGTGCTATAATATGCACCGTACAACTATTTGTTAATATTATGCAAACAATAGATGCAGATAAATAAAGGATAATATAAAGAACAATTTTCCGTATTCGGAAATCCAATACGAAACTCAATTTGCAAGGAAGAGTGGCCAAAGGCGAGAGAGCAACTCGGCAGCGAAAACTCGAATCGAAAATCGAGTTGGTAGCCCGACGGGAGACTGGGAGGGGATCCGAAAAGTCACGTATGTCAGAGCTGTGCAGCCGCAGGGTTGGTTTGGCGAGGGTAGTCGCGTGTCGCGGCCGCATATCCTCTCCGGCTTGGCGCATGAAGTTTGAGGCCGATGATTTAAATGAGCCCGGGGCCGTGTCCGCAGACGGAGGTGCGCGTATCGATGGTACCGTACCATTCTGATCCAGAAAACCGTCCCCTTTCGCCCCCAGTTCCCGTCCCGACGCGTTCCGCTTTCCATTTCTCTCTTTTTCAGTCTCAGTCGCGGGTCGATGAGGACGGAGCCGTCGTCGGAGACGCGCATGCGACCTAACCGGCCCGACGACCACCCCCATCACGGATCAATACCCAACCAGGCCACCTACTCTCTGCTCTCTCTCTCTCTTTCTCTCTCTCTTTCTCCCTCTCTCTTTATGTAGCGGTACTCGAACACCATGCAGGTGCGTGCGTGTAGGGTGTACGCACGAGCGAACACCGGGACACCCTGGCGCCGACAGGGTGCAACGGATCTTGATCTCTTCCCCCAGACCGTTTCAGAAGCTCGGAACACCTTCTTTTCAGCAATTGTTACTCGCGAGAATTTCTTAGCCCAGTTTCCCGTTTGTTTTCCTTCCGACAGAGACCATCGCGTTCACACTCCACTGGAGAAGTTCTTGATGGGAATTAATTTACTTCAATGCTCCGGGGAACAGTTTTCTATCGTTTCAGTCCCGATTTCGTAGGAAGGTTCTGCGTGGGCCGTAATGAACGCGTTCAGTATCTAATAGATGAATCGGTTTCCGAGATTAATATTATTTCGTTGTTCCGTTCTGAATTCTGATTTGTCTTTTTTGATCCAGAATTTTTTTTGGTCGATTTTATGGAGAACATTGATCGCTCGTCGTCTAATGGAACAATCCGATTGATATCGATTTGTTTCCCTGTTCTATTCCGAGTTGTGCCGCGGTATTTGTGTCTTTTTTTACGGAGAATTTTCATTGGTCCGTTTTACGGAGAACGTTGACTGTTCGATCTCCGATCGACATTAATCTGTTTTATTGTTCTATTCCGAGCTGTGTTGCAGTATTGTCTTTTTGGGTGCACAGTTCTCTTTGGTCTATTTTATGGAGAACATTGATTATTGATTGTTCGACCTCGAATGGAGGAATTTGGTCGATATTAATTTGTTTCGTTGTTCCATTCCGAGCTATGTTCCATTAGCGTTTCTTTTTATGGGGAATTTTCTTTGATTCATTTTATGGAGAACGTTCTTTGTTCTGGTTTTTTTTCACATTAACACCACGTCGGATGAGTTAATTAAGTTTTAGATATGTGTTTATATCAAACGAGAGTTTTCTATAGAGTTTTGAACACTACAGAATGGAGACCGTTCATTGTTTGGTCTCTAACGAAAGAATCTAATCAATATTGATTTGCTCCCATGTTCGATTTTCAGTTGTGCTGTCGTACCGTCTTTTTACATTTTACATTTCTATTAACCCCTTGCAGTCGTAGCTCTTTTAACTGAAAATCTAAAATATTTTTTCAGACTTATAGTATTTCCATTTTATATAACCTGGAGCATTTTGTAGATTATAGAATTGAATTTTGCGACTCGTGCAACAGTTAACAACTCTTAAACATTTTTTGAATATTAGTAAATTTGATATTAAAATTATTTTGAAACGTGGCGTGATTAGAGTCGCCACTCGACCGCAAAGGGTTAAATTAGGCTGTGCTGTTTGGCAACATAAATACCTACCAAATGGGTCTACCATTAGAACCGACGAATGAAATCGTTTTCATTCTATTCCAAGCTAAGAAATTGCTTCATGGGGGACAGCATCCATCAATTTCGAACAGTCTCGAAGATAGTAAACAGAAGTCATAGAGATCCACCGTATAAATAAAAGAAGACAATACGCTTGTTGTGGCTCTGCCTATCTGGGGGATCCAATATCCCAGCCTAAGGGTCAGAGATACGGTTATCCGGAGAACAGCACGAACAGTAAACCTGAATATTCTATTTGCGCATCGGCCTGTCCCTTTGGGGCGTACTGTCCCGTACACATGCGCGCACGAACACTGATCTCAAGGGTATCAGTTCGATCGAATCGCTCGTAGATCGTACGATCGTATAACAACCACGGAAATTACAGACACGTCCATAAACAGAAGCATTAGATTTCCTGTTTGTGTTCTTATTTGTTCCCTCCGGCGAATGTACGGGGTTAATACACGTTGATTGAAATCTATCGGGCCGTGCCCTTTCACGGCGATGTGTGCGCAAGTAATAAAGCCAACAGTTCTGTAGGTATAACGGGAAAGATTTCCCGTTTCTGTTCCCGGCAGCCCCTTTACCAGGAACGCCTCTCTTCCTGTATGTTTGCACGAAACTGCCGACCCAACGTTTCCTAAAACCAGCCCCACGTGTTTGAGGGTTGCGGATTAGATCCGCTCCTCGCGTTTCGATTTTTCCTATTTAGAATTTACGCGAGACTTCGTATCTTCGCGTTTGTAACTTACTGAAAATCAAAACTTCGAATTCGAACATTACGAGCGTCTAATAGAATATTCATTTACACTATCTGTACGTTTAATATGCTTTTAAATACGAATATATTCTATTCATATTTTTATTTCTCTGATTTCTCAATATAGGCGATAGTTTAAAAAAAAATAAGAATTTTTCTTCAATCGAATATTTTGTACAATGAAAATGTAATGCTTGACTACTTAGACTAATTAGACTACGATTATTTTCCACAGCTGTGTCAATTAGAACGTCTGTTAACAAATTCCAAGATGTGAGAAAGAAATTTATATTTACTGCACTGTTTTACTTTTTAATTTTACGACTGTTTTACTTTTTATTTTACTCTTTAATTGTATTACTAACATTTATTTGGTCACTTAGCTTAACCAGTTTTCGACAAGTGCACTCGAGTATTCTTCGCGACAAGTACGCTCGTCGAAAACGGCTAACCGGCGAACTACCTACACCTAACTACTAAATATTGAGAATTTCAGAAAAACTTCATTTTACTTCAATTTAAAAGAAGCAAATAACAACTATATTTAGTAAATCGCGTTTGGAGTCTTTACGTCGAGCCAGATATGTTGTTGCAACGTAAGCCTTAGACATTAAGGAGTGAAATATGTTTTTCCATAGAACTGCACACTTTGACATACACCCTGCATCTCGCCCACCAGAGGATTATCGACTACGAGCGCGTAGGCGTTTCACAGAAACGAGAAACAGCCTGTTCGCAGCAATCTCGGGCGGTTTCGGGCGGCGAAAATAATGCGACGATTAAAGAAGCCATTTTCAACCTCTTAAGAAACGGTCGACGAAAATGATGAATGCGAATTTAATTGGTTTCCCCTGTTTTCGTTGGACGATGCAGAGCCCGCGCGGCGTTTGCTTCTTTTATTTCCGTTCCGGCAGGCAACCCGAACCGCCCCGTCCCGTCTTGTCTCGTCGTCGACGCGTTTTTGTTCACCGTTTTAACGACTCCACTGCCGGCTTTCCTGTTTCTATGTCGACGAGGGGTAGTTGGAACCACGGCCAACCAGGTCACCGAGCACTCTCGTCCTCGTTCGCGCACACGTACCAGCACGCGTCGACAGACAACGGGGACATCCTTCGACGTCCTGGACGCGACGCGTTTCCGCGGTCTTTTTAACGTGTTTTCCGCTGGACCAGTTTAACCCTCCTTCAAGCGACTGTCATTCGAAAGCTAGCAATACGAGACCCAACGATTTCAGAATATAATTTAAACGTTCCAGAACACCATTTCCTTTATTGGAACTCGATATCTCGCTGAATTAATTGTTAATTTCATTGTTCGTGTGGCAACCCCTTGTGCTACAATATTGTTTAGCAATAAAACTCCACTTTATTGTGTAACTAAATAAGTCTTTACTTTATCGTTTAGAAATAAAGCTGTATTGTTAATTTAAAAGTATATTATACAATTTTCATACTTAACAGGTTGCTACTATTATAGAAATCCCCGTAATGATTCGTCAGACTACGGCAAGGGATTAAATCGAATTAAATTTTTTTGTTCGCGATAATTGATCGATTGAATTAATTCGGACATAGAGAAGCGTAAATTCTGTTTCTCTTCTAGAAATTTATTTTTGACTTCTTCATTATCAATTTCGCTAACGAAACAACAAGAGGCAAAGATTGAACTGATGTGGCACATTTTGACGAACGATCGAGGCACGCATGCGAGGATAATAACCGAAACGACGCAGATATCTCTATGCACTGTCAATGGGGCATTTATGAAACTGCAACCAACGTTTAGAAAAACATTTTAAAAAACTGGAAAAACATTTAGATTTCACTGTTCCAAGAGAAAAGCCAACATCTAATGGAAAACTGACACGTAATCGTGAAAATGCAAGTCAAACGCTTCTCGATAGTAACGAATTTTACGATGTTGCTCGTTGGACAAGCCGATTTAACGATTACAGTAAACGCGGTAGAAGAGCACCTGCTGGAAGAATTCTCGACTGAATTGGTGCTTCCGCCACAAGATTACCCGGTGTAACGGTGGCAAGCAGTTGTTTTCGGAATACAATTATTTCGACAATACTCGTAGATTAACGAGAACAGAGAAGCGGAGAAATTCGAGGGAGCGCTCCACGGCATTCCTCATGAACCCCCGCCGACAAGCCGCACGGATCCTGAATATTAGATTCCGGGAATTCCCAAGTTTCATCGTAAATTTTCCCCGAAACGAGCGAAGAAACTTGGGAACACGTTCGCCGACGAAAAACTCGTGCCCGAGCACGTGAGAAACGAGCGCCGGAGAAATTGAATCATCCCCGAGCCAGCATGGCGGCCAATGGACCGAAAATGCCGGGGGAAAAAAAATCTGCGGAACCCATCGGACGGCTCCGAAGCTCGAGAGGGCGCAACTTTGCAGCAGTTCGCAGTATACGGGCTTAACAAGTTGTCCGTCTGCCGGAGTGGGTACTTTAAGAGCGAGTTTCTTTTTTTTTCGTAGAACAACTCGGTTTTCGTAGAATCAGCCAGCCGAGCTCTTTGGAAGCGCAGAACCTTCATCCGAAACTCGGATTATTTACAATTTTCCGATTTAAAAACGTTTTCTACAGATGTTAATGAAACAGTTGTGACAGTTTAAATATATTGTCGGAAATGAGATAAACAAATTATTAGCTTATGCGTATGAAATGTCGGATTTTTAAATGAATAGTAAAAAATTTTTATCTTTTTTTGAAAGATGTCGTTTTTAGAGAAGTTCTCCTCTCTCGAATGAATAAAGTCGATTTTTTAAAAAGATTACGCAAATGATCGCAGAATTTATATCCACACAAAACTCAAAGAAAGAATTTAAACAAATTCTTTCGGCAACATATGGCGCTGGCAATACACGATACGCTGCAAAAGTAGTTACCTCGTAAACAACAATATCGCATAAACGGAAAGGTAAGCATTGACACGTAATAAAAATCTGATACTTCGCATCCACCGACCTAATAGTTGCACTTTCCAATTTTGCAAAAAATGCGTAGAACACTCGATGCTTTTCAATGAAAATTCATAAATTCCTCGCATCCTTCAGGCAGTATTTACAATTAAAGCTTTATAGACGCCCGATCGAAAATCAGGGAAAACATCGGGTATCCAATTTCGGAAACCGAAGCCGACCTACATAGCCCGATGAAAATGGTGGATAGCGAGGAAAAAAAACAAATTTTCTCATCGCGTTATTCCCTGGACGCCGTGGAGCTTTTGTTCGGAATAATTTGCAGTCGTCACGTTAGGTGCCTCGCCCTGTACGTGTACACATAATACCTGCACATTTGATAGTTCGCGAAAGGGGGGCGGCTAAAAATAGGAGGACTTAGCGAAACTTCGCGCTTTGCCGGATCCCGCATTCATCGCCGAGTGTAAAGCGAAAGCTGCTCTCTCGTCCCGCCATTAAATATGTAAAAGTGAATTCTATGTCTGTTGGCAGCTGAAAGTGCGGACAGAGGTAATTGAAACCGAGCCGGAGGAGAGGTGGATCCTGCCTCTGTTCTACTCTGTTCGCGGCTGTGTTAGTGATTCGGCGGTACACGAGTACAGCATTCGGTCAGATCGATCGAGGAACGTCTAACTTAATCACAATTGTAAAGAGCTCCCTTTTTAGAAGATTGCTAGAAGTCAGTTGCGCTTATCCATTGCGAAGCATGGATGCGATTTTGGCTAATGAGAACTGGTTAGTGCGAATAATAAATATTTATTTATTTTCTTGTTCTCGAGTGGAGGCAACGTGATTGGTAAATTAAAGACTTGCTTAAATAATAAATAATAAATAAAGCTTAAATAAATTTTTAACAATTAAAATTACGTTGAAATAATCACGCTTTTAAAGATAAAAGGGGGGATACTCTGGGGCTTCGATCTTCCCTTTATATAAGGATTCCAAAAGCAATTAGCTATCTATAATTGTTGACAATTGTCAATCACACGAAAATTGTGCTACCTAGATTAATGTTGGTTGTCTCTGGGTGGCGCAAGCACGGCGAATTTTGTCGCTGCTGTGCCCCACGTTGTTCTCAATGCATCGTTTCTAAATTGCCGAGATTGGTGTTATTAAACGCGTAAACGTTCAGGAGCATGTGTGCTTGGAGCGTTTATAGCATCCGAGGAAACATCGTTGCCTTGATAAGTGGTGCTCGCGTAACCCCAACCTAAGTTCGACGATGAAACTTAGTTTCGCATATTAATTACCCTAATTGTGTTTTCCTTTCAACGCGAGCACGTCCTCGTACACCCACGAGCACCTTTGGCGAACATATCGTTCATCGACTTTGCAAATTCGAAACGATCCTCCAAATGCACAAAATACTCAAACGAACGCATTACAAAGGAAATCGTTGTTTTCGCGTGAAGAATGCCCTAGGGACATTCGCCGGGAATGACTCTCGAGGTATACAAATGGAATAACTTGTTTCGGAAATAGAATAACTCGTTTCATAAACAATTTCGAACGATCCTTTTGAAAGGAAGCAATTGCTTTGTCCGAATGTTCCCCGAATATAACTGCCACGGCTCTCGAAATTGGCTAAAGGAACGATCAAAGAGTTCACCGGAAAGGAAATAATTCTGCTTCAAACAATTCCCAAAAAATATTCTCAGGATTTCTCCTGGATACAGAAATATCGTAGCACTTCATAATTCGTACTATTCTAGAAGAATGCACAGAATTTATACTATTCGAAACCAGCAATTATGCACTTCGAGAGGTAAATTAATGACGAGTTCACAATTTAAAAACGAATTGAATTTACTCCGATATGTGAAGCGAGAGTCCTTGATTTGGACTTTTGTCGCATTAAAAGTTAAAAGTTAAATTAAACCTGATAGATTGTATGTAACTTCAAAATACTCAGCCATAAAGGGTTAATTACAATGCTGAAGGAACGACTCTGTATTAGACTGAACGAAAATTCAAAAAATTGCTCTTAGTCTCAAAATTTTCAACGGAGACCGAACGAACGTGTTCCTTAAAAAGTGAACCATTTGTTAAGCATTTGTCACCGTTCCACAAAATCCAAGACAATTTAGTCAACGAAACCGACGTTCGGAACTTGCCATTCAAAGCGACGATTACTCGTTTTGCCGTTTTCGAACCTGAAAATCCCGCGAAAAGAATCGATAACACTGAATATTTGAAGAGGAATCGTGCCAGAAAAATGTCCGCGGAACAATGGCAAAGAAAAGGCACGGTTCGGTGAAACGGCGGGCGAACGGGACGAGAGGAACGCGGATGCGGCTCGGCCAGGAGCACGGAGAGAAGTGCATCAGCTGGTCGGTGGCGGAGAGAGAGATACACCGGCTGGCCTTGCACGCACCCTCACGCGTTACTCACGCAGAAGAGGAGGAGACCCGTGACGTCACTTGTGCGTGGCACAGGGCGTTTTACGAATTGGGTCAAGAGGGAGAGATTGGTCGTTTAACTTGAGCGCGTTCCGCGCTCTCCGAAGCGAGAACACAGCCGCGCCGCGCCGGAGAATCTTTCCGCCTCTGTTCGGCACGAACCGCAGTCAGCATCGATCTCGGTGCGCCCGGAAATTGAATTTTGATAGCGTGCTGTCAGTGACGCTGCTGCCTGATCGATTGGAAGAGATAGAGACGCTTTATTTATCGTTATTCGCGGACCCGCTCGATTTACTTGCTCACCCACGTGCCAATTTTTCTCGCTTCTCCGTTCCGCCGCAATAAGCCTCCCACGGAAAAAGAGGAAAATCTCGATCGAGGCAAATTTATCGTCGCAACAACCTTCCCAGCAAATACTAACAGCGGTTCCGCAAAAATAATGGTGCCTTTTCTCCCTTTCTTTAGACGCCAACACGAGCAGATCTGGGCGAATTTGATGCGAGATTATCTGAAATATTGTTTCAAGTAACATTTTATTGTATTCTGCGATTAATTGAAATAGCGTTCCAATTGTTAGCTCTCGCTGGCATTTCTCCGAGATAAAAGAACCGAGCTACGTTAAATGATTTTTAACAAGTGTATTATAAAATACATTTTTTAGTAATAGCTTTTCCATGGATGGAGCCAAGCGAGAATCTTTTAAGGATGAACTCTTTGATGGGTTTTTTGCTCAATGGGTTTTTGCTCAAAGGGGAATTACTGTGAAGATTTCTTGAAGTAAAATCGTTTTCTTGTATATTATTTCACGAGTTTCGCTGAAATGAATTGACGTAAAGATTCCTCAAAATCAAGTCCTTCTGTTGCATATTATTTTCAGGATTATTCATCTGCCGTGTTTGAGATAAGAAAATTGCCGTAATTTCAAATGTAACAGCATTGAAAATAATGGCTTGAAATAAACTATATAAAATATAAATAATTTCTGCTTCGCATAAAATTTGCCCAAGTCAAAATATAACCTCGCCGGCAGTTTCGCCGTTCGTAAGTTTACAAATTGGACCCCGATGTAAATTCAGGAAAGTCGATATCTACTCTTCCAATGAAGATCTACGAGTTCTGGAAAGAAATTGGAAGAAAATGGAAATTGATTTCCTTCCTCGATAGGTTTAACGATACAGCGAGTAGTTTACTTTGCATAGGGTGGCTTTCTAGTGTTCCTTTGACGATGCACGTCAGGCAAGTACATATAAAGGCAGCTTCAGACAGAACGTGAATGCACGACTTCGCGAGGAAATAGTGTTCGCCCCGGTATATCGTTCGCATCTCCGGCAACAATAGGTTATTGCGGAAGAACGAGACGTTCTTTAAACGAGATCACGGTACGTTTCGCTCTTTCATCTTTCCCGCTCGCAACGCGTCTTTCATTCCATCTCGTTTATTCCCCGTAATCGCGGTTTTTTCGTCGTTACTCTTATTAACTGTCTAGTCCGGCGAGCAGAAAAATATTATCCCGCGAGTTCCCGGTGAAAAGAACGCTGTACCAGCTTGTAATATTTTTTGCGGCAGACAGACGCGGCTATTTCGCGAGCAAGAGGTTTCCGCGGAAATTCTAGTCGACGATGGAAGCGCGGAACAGAAAAACTAAAATGTTTCCTGGAAATTATAACGGTACATTTCGTAATATTTTACACGATTTTCGTTGCAACGCGTGCACGAATAAATTTATACTTGTCTGCAAATTTTCTGTAAACGAATTTCTGCGACTTCCGCGACTGCAAAAGGATAAACGACGACGATTGCCGTTTCGTTTTTCCCGTTATCGAGGGCATAAATCGCGGAAAGAATAATCGTGCTAATAAACAGCAGAACGAGCCGGCTCGATGCAGGAGTAGCATCGTTTACCTTGAAGGAATTGGATCGTGTGTCTCTGATACGGGTCTTCTCGCGTGCGCGTTCACTAGTCGGTCTTCAGCCGCGATCGACCCGATCAAATCTCGATCACGTGATCCTTCCGATCGTTCATAATTCAACGAGCCAGCAATCAAATTTTGCGGCCGGGAATTCCATCGAATGCAACGCGCGAACACGCCCCAACGACTTTCACTGATTTATTAAATCTCCTTTATTAAACCAATCTCGCGCTCGAATAAATCATCTTATGCTTTATTAAGTCAATCTTATGCACTGTTATATCAATCTTCCGCTTTCGGTAATGTACGATATCATGACTAAAATGTGGAACAGTATTTGTTCTGAACAATTCGTTTCGTTACGCAATTTATTCCATTGTTATCGTTCAAAAAATGCTTTTACTCGATCTTCCCACGCTCCATTCATCGAACTGCTGCATTTCAATCTAAAATAGAAAATAATTGGAAAATTGCGATCAGTCCGTAGCCGCGCTCCGATATAAAAACAGCGAAAAATTCGTTTGAAATTTTACACCGTACGGAGAACAGAAATTTCAATGTCCTCGGCAGGATCGCGTTCGCTCGAACAACGGTGGGAGCGGTAATCCGAACCGGTTGCGTAAAGCTGCTACAAAGAGGAAGAGAAAAAACCCGCGAACACTTTGGGCCACGAAAAGTTCGGTATTCTAACGGGGCGAGAGTTTTATCTCGGTTGAAAATTCACCGCGTTTGTTGACGTCCCGTTCGTCGGAGTGCGATAGCGGGTCGAGGTTCCGCGATTAAAATTGGATTTTCCTCTATTCTTGGTCGACCGTCCCTGAAAGTCTTCGGGAGATCGAAAATATTTCCGTGCCATCCGTTGGCTAACCCCGGCAATGATTCTACTTTTTTTCATCGGGTGTTTACCGAATCACAGACACTTCCGCGGAAATTGTTAACCTTTACGTATCTTCGATTCTTCTATTTTTAATGTAAATTGAGTTTAAATTAAATTCAGAAATATTTTATGACAACGACAATATTAAATGGTAATCGCAAAGGTTGCTGTAGTAGATTTAAAATACAGCGACGGACAGCTTCGTCGACTGCACCCAGCTATTTCTTGTCATTAACTTTTTATGGCCCGAATTTTTACGTGTATTGTTATTTTAAACAACGTGCATCCCCAAGATTTTAAAAGCCTGCAAGATATAATTCAACGATACCACTGCGATTTTTGGAAGGAATAAATAGTTGAAATCACGACTCTAGCTACGTCGTGGCTAAAAATGAAATTACGTTTAGAAACTTGATAAATCAGTATGTAATGTCAACGATACACTGAGATATGCGGGGTTAATTATCTATGACCCAACGATAACATCAGAAACAAACATCATACAAGACGATCCAAATCAAGTGTTCCGCTTTCAATTATTCGAAACATGAAATAGACATATTCACACTTCCATCGTTGTTACGTTTTCGATTAACGAAATTAAAATCTGTACCGATCTTCGTTAAAACCGATTCTTTAATTTTTAATCCCTTCCTTGTTTCCCTAGCTGCTTTCTTTGCCGTTAAGCGTAATTAACGGAATCGCGGGAAGATATCGTTAGTAAATCAACAGTTCTCTGTAACGAGACTCTGCCTCGCGAATGTCGCGACCGCAATCAGTATCTCCCGCGCGGAATTCAATTACACGACCGGCGATTGATTTTCATTACGAAACCAGTTGCATCGATATCGCGACGTATTAATTATGCGCACGTTCGTGGAACATGCGACGTACAAATGGTGACGGTCGATCGGTGAACGACGGTTCTAGTGTCGTAGCGACGCTGATTGCGATCTCCAAGCCAGGGAACCTAGCGAACTTCGTCGTGGACAATGAACTCAAGACGTCGCGTAACTCGAACAATTACCTGAATGAAAATTCAGAATGAAAGAATGAAAACAGTTGTTATCTTCATTTTTTTTTATACGAGCGCGATTGTGGGATCGCGGAGCACCGAGATCTCGACAATAGAAAATTCTGAATACAGCGAATCTTTTGAAAGCGAACGATAATCTCGAGAAAATATCGTCCTCCTCGCCGCACCATTTTCTTCACAGTTACAA